>SNQJ01S0024081.1:97344-138120 GCA_010110895.2 Picea sitchensis
GACTATTGGCAATACAACCCAACAGAGCGAACCTGGAGATGTTGGATTTCAAATGAGGAGCACCTGAATTTAGAGGCACATGTGGACCTTCGGCTATGGCACAACGAAATCAATAAAAGGAAAATCCCCATTCTGACAGGGGAGGACATCCTACGATGGGGATACTCATCAAGGGAAACTTTTAGTATAAAAGAGGCCTATGCCATTAAAACTCACTCGGACCCGTTACCCCTAGGGAAGGAGTGGAGCAAAATCTAGGCCCTGAAACACTGGCCAAAAATCAGTCTTTTCCTCTGGTTGGCTACTCACTCGAGCATCCTCATTTGGGATAACCTCTCAAAAAGGGGTTTTGTTGGTCCATCCATCTGTATGCTTTGTGGAAAAGAGGCCAAGACTATGAACCATCTCCTCAACACCTGCCCCTACACCACTCAAGTTTGGGATCAATGTGTGTTGATCATGCGCACCTCGGACCGCAAGCGGGACAATATCATCAACACCATAGCAGAATGGAGAGACAATGATTTTCAATAACCCCTTCTCAACCGTATCTGGCAACTTCTCCCAGGATTTATACTTTGGCAAATCTGGAAGGAAAGGAATGGAAGAATCTTCAGGAATGATTCGCTCCCTTGGCAACACTGTTGGAAGCAAAGCCACCTCAACATTCTGGAAACCATTAGGCTACAACATTGGCATGCAACAGATTTGAATGTCCCTCCTTCTGAGCAAAGTATTCTTTAGCATTGGAAAGTCAATCTGGTTCAAGATCCACCCTCCCCCCCCCTCTCACCACTCAACCTCTTCAAATCAACGCCATGCATTGGTCCCCCCCCACGAAAGGCTTCATCAAACTCAACTTCAATGGAGCCTCCAAGGGTAACCCCGGGGCAGCAGGTTATAGCGTGGTCTTTCATGATCACCGAAGCCATATTCTTCTCATTAACGCAGGCAGCCTCGGACACAATAAGAACAATGTTGTGGAGCTATGGGGGCTCACCCAAGGCTTGTAATTAGCAATTGAGCACGAATTCACCAAGCTGATTATTGAAGGGGATTCGTTAGTCATTACCAATATCTTCAGGAGAATCTTGAATGGTGCTGACCCAGAGCGAATCTCACCTTGTTGGAGACTCTCCTATGGACTAAGAACAATTGTGAATCTCCTGCAACCCAATTAGGCCTTCATCCCCTCACACATCGGGAAAAAGGTGAATCAGGTGGCGGATGAACTGGCAAATCTAGGAACAAATTGGGAAGGACCGAAACTCCTGTGCCAAACTTCCCTCAATCCGACACATCCCATACTCCAGCAGTGCACTGAAAAAGCCACTGCGATGGACAAACCCCCAAATGGGGTGATAGTGCGGGACACATGACACTCAAAGGCAACGCGAAGAGGCCAGCATGGTGATTTCCATGTGACTGAAGCGTGACAAGCACCACCACCACCCCCATGCATTTAACTCCCCCATACGACGTCCCAGGCACCATTAAGCCTGGTGTGCCTGACCTCCTCAAGTTGTCCCCTCCATGGCTTTGCTCATTGAATGCGCCATTACTTTATGCATGCGACATTGCCTTCTTCTCCATCAACCGCGAAGCCATGCCTCATTCCAGCCTCCCTCCTTCGTTGCGCTCTCCTGCAACTGGCTTTTTCTCCAGCTCCTCCTCGACCATCTGGGGTCTTTCCCTACACTCACCATCTCCCCCTGGGCTGTCAGAATGCCGAGACAGAGAAGCAAGCAAAGGAGAGGCTCGCCCTGGCAACCACTGCGGCCTCAACTGGTCCTCGCTCGAGTGTCTGCAACCTCCACTGGTGCGTCCCCCTCACACTCCTCGCATTCCTTGCAGTCTGAACGAGAACCACTCACCACCTCCTCCCCTCCCGCTTCCCATCTTGAGGGGTTGGCACTCTCTGATAGCTCGCTAGGTTTTCCCCCAGGACCCACCCTTGACAGAGCCTCTTCATCTTGGGCGCCTCCTGCAGTACCACCCAATTCACCAGCCAGTACACCGACTCCTCCAGAGAACTCCTCAACTCGCCCACCCTTGGAAGCACCACCTCTTCTACAGGAAACTCACCCTGGGCCACATTCCTTTTCAGACTCAGTCCCAGACTTGCAATTGCAGGATAGCATGGCCATTCTCCACGGGCTGGTCTTCGAGCTTCGACAGGGCCTGGATGACCTCCAGTTTCGGCTGGAGACACTGGACGGGAAGACTTCTGCGCTCCTTCAAATCCTCTCCACCTTCCAAGGGGCCTTCCACTTCACACCAGATGCACCGAGGGTAGCAGAGCACATTCATACAAAAGACTCAAGTGAAAGGGGGTTTCCCACAGGAGGTGGTGACTCTGGGCAGGCCATGCACGTGGCCATGGACGAGGAATACACGCCCACCGAAGAAGAAACACCTGGGGTGTACGTTGCAACAGGACAGGGCTTGCATGTACCCAAGGAATTGGGAGGCACATGGCTCGACGACAAATTGGAAAGGGGTGACTCGGACACCGACATGCATGAGCAAATGGAATGGAGAGGGGCAGTTGTCGAAGAGGAGCCCTGGGACCTTGCAACCCACGCCACCTCTCTGTCTGGATGGCCAGCTTACAAGCCAAGTGTATGACCCGCACATAGGTCTTCTGTGGTCTCAAGAAGGCCAGTATTAGAGTTTTACTTATGACTTTTAGTTTACTTTTCTTCCCTCTATTTTTCAATTTTTGTCAGACTGGTAGTCATTTTGATCCCAACATCGACTGGCTGAACAACTTCTGCACTTCTGCACACTTTGTAACTCTGGCTTTTTGAAAGCTCCTTATATATAAATTCTTACTTATAAATATATATATATATATATATATTGGAATTATTATTTTTACAACTTTATTAAATTTATGATTTTTTAAAACAAGTGATATATATAATAAAGTGCAT
The DNA here is from genome assembly GCA_010110895.2 of Picea sitchensis. NCBI lineage: Eukaryota > Viridiplantae > Streptophyta > Pinopsida > Pinales > Pinaceae > Picea > Picea sitchensis. The sequence continues at coordinate 100,281 of SNQJ01S0024081.1, forward strand.
TAATTATGTAATTAATTTAAAACATTGAAAAATGTGAAGGTAGCAATAAAACTTGAAATATATTAACCAATAGGAGATGAAAAATATATATTTTTTTATTATATCAAAAAATATATATTTGTTTTCTAAAACTAGACATTACATTTCACACATATCTTCAGGAAAAGGTGTGAAATGTAATGTCTAGTGTGCATGACCTCCTCAAGTTGTCCCCTCCATGGCTGTGCTCATTGAACGCGACATTACTCTACATGCGACATCCCCTTCTTCTCCATCAACCGCTCATTTATATATGATAAGTATGACACCTTTGAAAAATTAACTTTGAATGTCGTTTATGAATATGCAACTTTGAATGTCATATTTTTCAAAGTTACTTTGAACCTGCAACCATTTGAAAAAGATGCTATATCAGATCTAGGCAGTTGGCCCAACAGAGACAGGGCCCTCGCATTATGTAAAATCGGAAAAAAACAAACACTTGTGGGATTTAGAATGTGTAGGGTGTCGTGTGTACTACGTAAATAGATTTCACAGCCTGCGGTCTTCTGTACTTGCCTAGAAGTCCCAAAAAATCGATTACGCTTTAGCAATTGAAAAGTGTTTAATGATGACCAAATTACGTTGAAAAATGGTGAGCACGGAAGTGCTTGGCTGAGATTTGCTGCTAAGCTGCACTCAAGCCCTTTGCCCGATAAGGAAAGGCCGTGCATTATCTAGAAACCAAAAGATAATTTCGTCGGGTTTAGAATGTGTAGGGTTTCACGAATACTACGCAACTATGAGATTTTTCAATCTTGTGGACCCCAACTCTTTCCAGTGACGACCAAATACGTTGAGTAGGCGGCTGGGATTTGATACTTAAGCTGCGCTCAGCGGATCATTTTGTAACCTAGATATCAATATTCACTTACCAACCTGAGCAAAAAAATGCAAAGCCACGAAGGTCGAGTGGGCATGAAGGTGTGCGTTACAGGAGCAGGAGGGTATATCGGATCATGGCTCATCAAGAATCTTCTCCAAAGACACTTTAGTCCCTACTAGGGAGCAAATAAACCATAGACATGTGATATGACTTACAATGCAAGCCTTCAAAGTTGAGGTCCAATCAAATTAAAGAAAAACAAAAAAAAAATATTTAAATGAAAATTATTATTGCAATATCTTATGATTAATAATATATGCATTGATATGTTGAGTTGGGTCGTTTGGTTGAGTAAGTGTGACTTGATGTTACAAAAATTTACAGTCAAACTACTAACTAATAGGTAGTCAAACTAGTGACTCATTACTATAATCTTTTTGGCACGGATTAATAATATATGCATTGATATGCAGAAACAGGGCCCTCGCATTAGGATTTAGAATGTGTAGGGTGTCGTGTGTACTAAGTAAGTAGATTTCACAGCCTGCGGTGTTCTGTACTTGCCTAGAAGTCCCAAAAAATCGATTACGCTTTAGCAATTGAAACGTGTTTAATGATGACCAAATTACGTTGAAAAATGGTGAGCAGGGTTTCGCGAATACTACGCAACTATGAGATTTTTCAATCTTGTGGACCCCAACTCTTTCCAGTGACGACCAAATACGTTGAGTAGGCGGCTGGGATTTGATACTTAAGCTGCGCTCAGCGGATCATTTTGTAAACTGGATATCAATATTCACTTACCAACCTGAGCAGAAAAATGCAAAGCCACGAAGGTCGAGTTAGCATGAAGGTGTGCGTTACAGGAGCAGGAGGGTATATCGGATCATGGCTCGTCAAGAATCTCCTCCAGAGAGGCTACACTGTCAACGCCACCCTNTCCCCGTCTCCCTTAAGTACCTGATTCTAGGAGGAGCTCCCTCTCCCTCTTCCCCTCCCCCTTCTCCTGGTCCCTCTATCCCTTCCCCCTGTCTTCGTGAGTCCTCTCTTATTTCTTCGAAAGATCTTCCCCCTGGGGTCGTGAGCAGCTCTCTCCTTCAAGGAAGACTCCCTCCGGTGGCCCCTTGCATTAGTCCCCTCCCCCTGGTAAAAGTTACGATTTGAGACCCAAAGGATCGCGCAGAGGGATTATCTCTGCCAACGGTGAATTGGCTTTGGACCCTCCCCTCTCTAACCCTCTCGGAAGGAAATCTCGGAAGGAAATCCCATCTGCTCAAGGCTCATGAAAAGGTCGTGGCAGAAATTAGAAAAGGAAAACAAGCCTCCATTGCTAGGGCCCTTAGAACGGGGAGTGCCCTAATCCCCCTTCCAAAATGATCATGCTATCGTTTAATGCGCTCTTGATGCAGAAGGCATGTCTGGAGGTGTTCTGATTGGATGGAGTCCATATTTTAAAGCCCCTTCCTCTGTTTCTTATCGATCTACTATATCCGTTTCTCTTAAACATAAGGATTGGCAGAACTGTTAGCTCCTTCCAGGATAAAGCGGAAGCAGGAGCCTCTTACTTCGAGAACCTCTTCCAAGCCTCAACAGGATGTCGTATTCAGGTGATTTTGGAGGTAGTCTCGAAATTTCCCGCGATCTTTTCAGAGGAATCCAATCAAGCTATTGAAGGGGAATTTTCCAAACTAGAAGCTCACGATGCCCTGTTCTCCATGCAAAAAGGAAAGAGCCTGAGTCCTGATGGTTTCCCAGTGGAATTTTACAAGCATTTCTACGAACAGAACCTAATTTTGATCATTAGAGAATCTCAAAGAAACGAGATCATTGGAGAGGAACAATTCGGTTTCTTGCAAAATGTCTGAAGAAGTCTTCCATTCAAGAAGTCTTCCATTGGAAATAGCTCAAGAAGTCTTCCATTCAATGAAAAGAAAAAAGATGAGTGCACTTGTCCTTAAGTTGGACCTCTCAAAGGCCTATATCAAAGTTAATTGGACCTTTCTCCAATTGGTTCTTATCCAAGTGGGAATGAGTCTCCAAACGGTGAATTGGATCAATTGGATCATGAGTTGCGTTCAAAACACTTACCTTGTAGTACTTATTAATATGTCTCCTCACTTTTTCAAAGCTTCGTTTAAGACAAGGTTGTCCCCTGTTTCCTTTCCTTTTTCTAATAAAGGAGTAAAGGTTTTTGATAGGGAAATAATTTCGCACGTATTTTTTGTGGACAATGTTTTATGTTTCCTTCAAGGTACCATCAGAGATCTGTCGGCCCTCAAATAGATTATGGATTTATTCTGAACAACCACGAGAATGGAAGGAAATTATAATAAATCATGCACAATCTTCCACAACTGTCCTAATTCAAGAGGCACATGCCCCTTTAGCAAACGTCATTCCAACGCCTACAAAAGCGTTGGACGAAGGGTTCAAGTACTTAGGATTTTTCCTAAACCTTGATGGTTATAGAAAAGCAGATTGGGATTGGTCGAGTCATAAAATCGAAGCTAGAATCTCATTCTGTGTCAATCATCTTCTCTCTCGTGGGGGCATACTTGTCCTTCTGAAAGTCGTTTTTGGAATTCTTCCTGATTTATGGAATTCAATAGAAGTTATTCTCAAGGGTGTTCTCACCAAAATTAGGAAATTAAGTTTTCAATATTTGTGGATGGATAGAAGTCAAAAGGAATGCATCTCGCTAAATGACATGCCTTATCCCTTCCTAAAAATCTAGGTGGTTGGGGATTGAAGTATATCCACTCCTTCACGCATGCTTTGGCAAGTCGAAATCTCTAGAGGTTAACCCAAGGAAGTTCCCTTTGGTGCAGGATCATGAACTCTAAATACTTTCCCACCTTGACTATTGAAAAATGGTTCTGGGTCCCAAACAAATCCTGAAGGGTTCCATTGTTTGGAAAGTGTTGGTGGAGGCATTTCCTATGGTTGGTAACTGGATAGTATGGAAAATAGGAAATAGAAGAAAACTTTGTTTAGGGGAAGACCCCTAGCTAGGTTCTGGTCCAAACTTCAAAATTTTGAATTCTTTGATCTTAAAGCTTAGGGATCAAAACATTTTCAGTCTAAAGGATGCGAGTGTAGGCTACCCATAGTTGAGAGGTCGATCTAGTTGGCGTGGTGATGCGTCAATGAACTTGTCAGGAAGCCATATAGAGGAGTGGGAAAATTTTGTAAGTCTCTTGTGCGATTTTTTTTTTTTTATGACAACTCAAAAGATTGCCTATGCTGGTCCAAAAACCCAAGGGGAGGATGCTTTACAGCGAAATTATGATACAAAACTTGGCAAGAAGACAGATTTGCAGGTCCTAAGAAGTGGTGGTGGAGACATTGTGGAAATCCAAAGCCCCACTTAGATGCATAATCACTATGCGGCTAGCCTTGAACTCTAAACTACTCACCTGGGACATCGGATTGAAACAAGGTTGGATCGGTCCCAACCGTTGTATTCTCTGTAAAGAAAACGCTAAGTCCACCTCTCACTTATTCATGTCTTGCTCTTATGCAGTTCATGGTATGTCGATAATCAAGGACAAGTTGAACGCAAAGGCTACCTGGAGAAAGGAGAGTCTAGAAGAATGTTTGAAGGAATGGGTTCAAGATTGATCTCTTAAGATTTACTCAAGACTTCCTAGCATTTTGGTTAATAATATTTGGTGGGCTTGGAACCAGGCTACTTTTAGTGACAAAATAGACCTCCCAGAAGCCACTGTTGTGATCACTCTTAACCAAGCGGAATTTTTCAAGGAAAACCCAAAAGAAACGTCGCCACGCTTTCCAGTTATGCCGGCTCTTGATTATGAGATACCATGGGGCTTTTTCGTCGGTGCAAGTCAAGGACATCCTCCTAGGTGCGGTGTGGGGGTCGTGTTGTATATCAACCCTAATCATTATATGCATATCATATATTCTCCAAGTCGTGGTTCCAATAACAAGGCATAATTTATTTCTCTTTGGACTTTGCTAGAGATAGCCAAAGCAAAGAAAGTTAAGAAATTACAAGTCGGGAGATTTGAAGTTAGTAATCGGGGCTAGGAAGAAAAAAATGGCTCAGGACATATGGCTTGAGCCAATCCTAAGGGGTATCAAGTTCGTGTTTCTCTCTTTGGAATGGTTGTTTTTTAATCATAATTTCCGATAATTAAATCAAAAAGAAGATAAATTGTCTAAGGAGGCTCTCCTTCTCCCTACAGGTGCTTTCGGTTTCTATGAATTCCTTGAAGGAGTAGAAACTCAATCTATAGAATTTCACCATTAAGATGGTAAAGGAAGGTGCATGTCTAGACTGTCTCTCAAACGAAAGTTTTTTGTAAGAGGTAAAAAGCTCTATGGGAGATGTTATTTAGTATGCTACAAAAATAGAAGCCTTAAAAATTACCCTGAAACTTAATATATTTTTTTTATAAGTCTACCTTAATTTTTTAATTAAAAATTTATTATTTTATAAAAACTACAACGAAAATATATTTTTTTTAAAGTTTATCTTAATTTTAACATTTTTTTATAAGTTTATCTTAATTTTAACGTATTAAATAAGAAAAGATTAAAAAATAATATAAATTTATTACTATTAAAAAAATTCAAATCAAAATACATTTAAACTATTTTTTTAATCTATTTTTTTATTACTATTAAAAAAATTCAAATCAAAATACATTTAAACTAATTTTCCATATCTATAAGATTTATTATATTTCCTTTTTAATTACTTCATTATTTTAAATTTACATTTTAAAGGACTTTCAGATTTTTCATCTTGATTTATGCAATTTTATTTATCTTGAATTGTCAGATAATCCTGATAAAAATTATAAATTGTGGGACAGGATGATTATGTTCAGCCTGCTTTGAAAGGGGTATTGAACGTGTTGAAGTCTTGTTCACGTGCCAAATCGGTTAGGCGCCTGGTTTATACTTCGTCTGTTGCAGCAGCTTGTCCACTGAATGAGGAAGGGGAACTTATTAGTGGCTCCACTTTGGACGAGTCAACATGGACTCCTGTAGATTTCATGAGAAGAAAACAACATCCTGCTAATGTATGTATATATAGTGTGAGCAGATTAATTGAATTTCTATCTCAAATGTGGCATAACATAAATGTCGTGATTATTATGTGTGTAGTTTTATTGCATCTCGAAGACTTTGGCAGAGAAAGCTGTGATTGAGTACGGGTTAAATAATGGCCAAATGGAAGTTGTGACAATTGGACCGGGTTACGTTGGTGGACCCGGCATTACCTCAACATTTTCGTATTCATGCGGTGAAATATTAAGCCCCATTACAGGTATGTAATTTTTTCCATATATTCTTTAAATTTGTAAGTTATTTTTTGGCCTTGCTCAATGTTAAACAACCACTTTTGCTTGAGTTAAGGAAAGGGGTTTGGTGATCTATTTGAATATAGATTTAGAGAGTTTGAGTTTAAAAGATTAATGATAATATTACAACTTTGGTTGGTTGAACTTGTTACAGGCAATTATGAACTGTTGAAGTTGAATGAACTTTTTCTAGGATCAATACCATTAGTTCATATTGACGATTTATGTGAGGCTCATATATTTTTGATGGAACAACCAAACGTACAAGGTCGACATATTTGCTCGGTTTGTTCTTTCACTGTTTCTCAGCTAATGGACTTTATCCATAAACGTTATCCACATTTCACTCTACAATTCAAGTAAGTAGTCTTTTGCCATCATATGGGTTTTTTTTTAATTATAATTTTAAATAATTATATTGATATATAAGGTTGGCTAACTTGATTTATCATGACAGAAGTGGTGAAGATGATAATGGTGTTTATGTGCCAACTTCTTCTAAGAAACTTTTAGAAATGGGGTTCACTTATAAGTATACCTTGGAAGACATTTTCGATGAGACAATCAAATGGGCTCAATCCTATGGATTATTGAAACCAGTATAGATCTATTGTAACTTTTGATCTACCATGGGCAGATAGTGATCAAATTCATTGTGGTGAAAAACTTTTTTAGTTTGAAATAAATGAGAAAAGTATATATCAGTATAAATAAATTAGAATTGAATTTGATAATATATCTCAGTATATAATTTCTTTCTTTAATATGTGTTTACATCTGTTACATTCATTCTAATGATGAGGACCTTAATCACCACCATCATCATCGTATATAATGTTGAAATATTTTATTTATTACCCACATTGAAATATTTGTTTGTTATTAATATTTTTAAAATGCTAGGTGTCAAGTCCATGTTGCGTTGGAAATGAATTCATCATATATAATGTTGAAAGTGTAAAAAGCCCCCCTTAGCCCAATAAATTTTGTGAAATAATTTTGTTGTACTATTAGAATTTATAAAATAATTTTTTTATTTTTTAATCAAAATTTTATAAATATATTTGAAGTATGTTCTTAATAAATGGACATTGTTTAAAATAAACACACCAAATCTATATTTATATAATATATTTTGTCTTATGAATCTACATTTTGACACAAATTAGGTTAATCTCTTTTTAAAGGACTTAAATATCTAATTAAATTTTCTCTGCCTTCATAAAAAAATTCTCTATGGAAGTGTTGTGTAAAAAGAATAATAGAATTGTCAACCCTTGGTATGATAACTAGTTTAAACTTGCTAGAAAAGACATTATGGATGCTTGTAATGAGTCTTTGAAATATGATAAGATTAATAGATACAAAGCCCTAATTAAAATTAAAAAACGACACTATATAAATAGAAAGCAAGAGAATATTTTGCACCTTTCTATGCWAGATCYAAAGAAATTTTRGAGGAAAMTTMTGACTTGTAAAACTAAAGAAAATGTTAKKATTYCGCTTATAGACTATAATTCCTACCTTAAAAATATTTACGAATCTCGTAATGTCTTGAACAAAATTTCAAAATTTTCTACAAAAGATGATGTTTTTCCTATAGAAGACATAAAGTTTGGGGTTAAGCAACTTGCAAACGGGGAATCTAAGGACCTCGAGGACTACCAAACTAAAATATTAAAAATTGGAGGGCCTATTTTGATCCCCCACATACACAAGCTCTTCAATTTAGCAGTCAAGATGGGCTTCCCTAAACCTTGGACTCAAAGCCTCATTGTACCTATTTTTAAAAGTGGGGATAAAAACAATCCCTCTAATTATAAGACCATTATGGTTAGCCCCATTTTATCCAAGCTATATAGGGAAGTATTTTGGAAAAGAAGAGAATCATATGGTTAGAAAGCCACAAAAAAAGAGCTAAAGGTCAGGATGGTTTTAGAGGTTATCATTCAATTGTGGACCACCTTATCATGCTTAGGATCATTGTAGAGGAGTATTGCAACAATAAAAACAATCTTGTTTATTGTTTCATTGACTTTAGGAAATATTTTGACACTATGCCTAGGACCAACCTTTAGAATAGGTTAGAAGAGCTAAAGGTTCCCTTCAGTGTGAGAGTTGTTGTGGTAAGGTTGTATGAGAACGTTATTGCCAAGTTTAGGGACACTAAGGGTTGGTCAGAAGAAATTAATTGCAATATAGGAGTCAAGCAAGGTTGCCCCCTATCCCCTATCCTTTTGGCATTTACATTAACAAATTAAAAGATTGTTTGGAAGCTAATGGTTGTGTTGGACCAAATATTGCTAGTATAGTAATCATTTGTCTTCTCTATGTCGATGATATTGTTCTTATGGCAAGGAATCCCTATCACCTTAGTAAACAACATAGAATCCTTAAGGATTTTTGCTCTAGTACACGTATGACTATGAACACTAAAAAAATGAAGGTTGTGATCATTAAATCCAACAACATCACCTATGATAATTTTGTATATGATAATAATATCTTGGAGGAAGTGTTTTCATACAAGTATCGTGGAATTGATATTCATCACAAGCTCAATTGGAACTATAGCATTGAGAAAAGTATAAATGGAGGGTGGAAATTTTATTTTGGGCTTGAAAATACTTGTAAATTAACATACCTTTGGCTATGGGATAAGAAAAATCTCCTCTTTGAGACTCTTGTTACTCTTGCTATCTTGTATGGATGTGAAGTTTGGGGATGCAGTATCTCTCGAGAATCCTGGAGAAAGATAGAGAAGATTCAAAAGAATTTTATAACTTGTCGTATCAAAATTAAAGGCAATACACCCTATCATATCCTCCTCATCAAATCAATACTTTCCCTCATTCAGAGCATAGCTATGATTAGGTACTTAATGTACAAGAACAAGATAAACAACATGGAAAAATAGAGGCTCCCCAAAATTGCTTCAGAATATAACCAAAATCACCAACGACTCAAGCAAGGATGACATAATGATGCTAGGACTTGGATAAATCATCGGGGAATAAAAGAAGAAGCTTTTATACAGAATATCGATGATATTAAAAATATTGTACAAGCTAAATTTAAGGAGATTCTATGGTGCGATAAATAATTAGAGGATAAAAGAAAATAAACATATTATGAGGAGGTGGTTAACCCTAACCTTGAAGATCAAAAGTATCTCTTTGTTTTGATTAGTCTAAAGAAGAGAATCAATATTGCTAAAGTAAGAATTAATTATCATGAGCTGCATAGTGAAATGGGGCCTCGGACAATCCCCAAAACACCATGGAAAGAAAGAATATGTCACCTTTGTGACACCAAGAAGGTTGAATATGAAAAACATTTTCTCCTAGAATGCCCTGCATATACCCAAAATAGATCTCAAATTCCAAATATTTGTCACAATATCGACCTTCCCAACCTTCTAAGACTTAAAAAAATTAGTGATCTTGGAACACTTCTCTTAACATTTTTCTAATAACATTTTAAAGAAATCAAAGTAATCTCTTGCTTTTCTTAAGGTCCGATAGACTAATTTTAGTCTCAGCTGACCTTAACCATCATCATCATTATATTCACAAATTTTATTTGTAATTTTTTTAATATATTTTATATTCACAAATTTTATTTTTTTTAATATAAATTTATATTCAAATTTTATTTGTAATTTTTTTAATATAAATTTATATTCACAAATTTTATTTGTAATTATATATATAGATGTTTCATTTAAATTTATTTATTTTATTCCATAAATAAAAATTTAATATAATTTAAAATTTATTAATTATAATAATATAATTTAAAGTTTATTAATTAAGTTTAATTATGACTTTTTAAATTGATAAATCAATAAATAACAAATATGTTTTATTATTATAAAAAATATTTGTTCATTTTATCATATAATAATATTAAAAATATCTTATATTATAAGATATGTATTTAAAGGGTATCCTCTAGAAATCAAATGAAATGTAAGAAATGAAATAATGATATATCGTGAGTTAGATTGCATGTGGATAATAACTCGGGATCAACATTTTTTTTTGTTTTACAACAATAAAATATATATTAATTTATTCTTTACAATAAACATGTAAAGTTTCATATTTAATGATAAATATTTCATTACGATGACAATCAATATATCTATATCTTATAATATAGATATAAAGTTTGAATATGTAAAGGTTTATTTATATATAATAATAATAATTCATTTTTAAGGTCACGGTCAAGACACATTAAATTGGTGTACGTTCAGTGATTTCACTGATAAAGTCTATCGAGGTATACATACCCTATTCCCCTCTGGATTTGAACTTGTGACTTCTTAAGAGGAAACACATGTTCTTAACCATTAGGCCCTATATATATATATATATATATATATAAAGAAAATGAATTATTAGTATAAAGAAAGTTGGTGAAAGTATTTTGATTGTTGTGGAATTTGAGGAATATATTAAATTAAATAAGATATTTATGTTCAAAGATGATGATGATGATGAACGTTTATTGAGACCGAATTGGTTTATTGAACCTTAAGAGGGTAATAGGTTACTTGTAATTCTTTAGAATTTTGTTTTTGTGCTCAAAAAGCACTAAAAGAAGCTTTCCAAGATCACCATAGTTTTTTTGAGTTAAAAGGTTAGGAAGGTTGGTAGAGTGACAAATATTTTGAACTTAAGATCTAATCTCGGTATAGATTAGACAATCTAAGAGAAAGTGATTTTCATCTTCAACCTTTTTAGTGGCACAAAGGTGACACACTCTTTCATCCCATGGTGTTTTAGAAATGGACCAACATCCAGTTTCACAATGGAGCTCATGAGAATTTGTTCTTATCTTAGAAATGATTATTTTTCCTTTACAGTGGTCAAAACAGAGAGATAGTTTTGATCTTCTAGATTAGGGTTGATTACCTCCTTATAATACCTTAATTTTATTTTTCCTCTAAATCTTTATCAAACCACATTTTCTCCTTATATTTTGATTTAATAATATTTCTAATAACATCCTTATTATACATAATGGTCTCTTCCATGCTTCCCCAATGGCTTAGCCAAGATTGGGCATCTTTATGCCATCCCTGCTTGAGTCGAAGGTGGTTACAACTGGAGTTTGAAGCAATTTTTGGAAGCCTCTTGTCTTCCATGTTGTTTAACTTGTTTTTATAACGTATTTGGTTATAGCCATTCTCTCAATGGGGGAAAGGCTTGCCTCTAAGAGGAGGACAGGATAGGACATATTTCCTTTAATTTTGAGAATATAGGTTATAAAATTCTTTTGGATTTTCTCTATCTTTCTCTAGAATTATCGAGAGATATTGCATCTCCAAACTTCGTATCCATATAGAATAACATAGGTAACAAGAGTTTCAAAGAAAAGCTTCTTCATATCCCATATCCAAAGATCGACTAATTTACAATTGTTTTCAAGCCCATAATAAGCTTTTCATCCTCCAATTATCATTTTCTCAATGCTATAATTCTAGTTGAGCTTGTGGTGAATATTTATTTCAAGATATTTGTATGAGGTCACTTCCTCCATGTTGTTGTTGTCATATACAAATGTATCATAAATGGTCTTGTTGAATTTAATGATCATGACCTTAGTCTTGCCAGTATTAATAATCATACTCATGTTGGAGAAAAAATCCTTGAGGATTCTTAGTTGTTTTCCAAGATTGTGGGGACTCGTCACCATAAGAATGATATCATTAGCATAAAGAAGAATATTGATGACTATACTAGTGAGAGTAGTTCTGACACAACCTGCTTCTTCCAAGCAATCTTCTAACTTGTCAATGTGTATATGCCAAAAAGGGTAGGGGAAAAGGGACAACCTTTCTTGACTCAAATATTGTAGTTAATTTATTTCGACCAACCCTCAGTGTTATGAAACTTGGCAATAATGTTCTCATACAATCTTATTGCAGCAACCCTCAACTCAAAAGACACTTTTATCTCTTCAAATCTATCCCAAAGGTTTTCCTGGGAATCATGTCAAAATATTTTCTAAAGTCAACAAAACAACAACAACAACAAAAATGGTTTTATTATTGTGAAACTCCTCCGCAATGATTCTAAAGGTAACAAGATGGTCCACAGTTCAATGATATCTCCTAAACCTGGCCTGGCCTTTAGATCTTTTACCGTGACTTTCTAGCCATAAGCTAATCTTATTTTCCAAAATAATCCCATAAAGCGTGGATGAAATCGAGCTAATCATAATGGTCCTATAATTAGACAGAATGTATATATCCTCATTTTAAAAAATAGGAACAATGAGGCTTTGCATCCAAGGTTTAGGGAAGCCCTACTTGACTACTAAATTGAACAGCTTATGTATGTGAGAAATGAGGATAGAAACTTCGATTTTAAAAATTTCAACTTGGTGGCCTTCAATGTCCTTAGCTTTCCCATTTGCAAGTCGCTTAACCATGAACTTCATGCAACAAAAAAAATTCATCCTTTGTTGGGACAATAGGCATGGTATCCATGGCATTAGGGAACTCGTAAATACTTTTAAGGCAGGAATTCCAGTCCCTTAAGGGAATCATATTATTTTCTTTAGTATTGTGGATTAGAATTTGTCTCTAGAACTTCTTAGGATCAAGCTTAGATAGTTGTGAAATATACTCTTGCCTTTTATTCATATAGTACCATTTTTTCCTTTTAATTAGGGAGTTGTATGTATTGATCTTATCGAGTTTTAAGGACTCATTAGAATCGTCCCTAATGGGTTTCCTAGCGTTTTTACACTCTTTATCATACCAAGGGTTGGTTTTTCTATTATTCATTTTACAKAACACCTCGAAAGAGAAATTGTTAATAGAACTGGAAAGGGTAGTTGGAAAATTATGATAGAGGTCTTGAATGTTGTCCATATAAGTTAGGAGATGTAATTCACTATTTAAATCCTTTAAGAAAATATCAACTTTACTTCTRTCAAGGAGCAGTTTCCTTTGATTATTAGAATTTTCTTCAATGACACTCTTATGCATGGAAAAGTTTAGAGTTAGGATTAAAGGTCTATGATCAAATTTGGGTTCATGGTCATTTAAAAGGTTGAAAGTTAATATTTGGTTGGAAAAAGGGATATCATATATCACATAATCTATGAAACTACYACCCAGTCCATGAATACAAGTCATCTAGTTGGAGTTTGACCACTTCAATACTCCATTGCAAATTATTAGGTCTTGGGAGTTGCACAGCTTGACTAGATCAGTACAAAACAAATTATCAGTTAGGTCTTCAGAGCTTCTTTTGTAGATAATAGCTAAAACAAAGTCCTCATCATAAAATATTATGGTTGGAATTGTTGCTTAAAAGAGTAGCTTGGTTAGTTGCAGTCCTAGCATTAAAGTCTCCTAGCAGGAGGATATTACCTTCATTTTTCAAACTATAAATATCTTGTTATAAATTATTATAGGGACAATTTCTATCTAGATTGTTTTTCTTATAAAAAAATAGAATTAATAGGTGCAAAATAACAAATTGCTATATATATCTTCTTAGTATTGATGTCTGAAATTTCTATCCAAATGTACTTATAGAGATCGTCGATTTTATGAAGTTGAATGTGAGGAGAAATGCTCTTTCCAATATAACAGGCTATGTCTCTTATCCCTCTACGGTACAAATTTTTGTTCCATATCGACCACAAGACAAATTCTTCTATGTTAGAGACCTTGGCTCTTCATTATCTCATGTTTCAACTAGACAAATAATATCAATGTCACTCGGGATCCAACTTATCATAAGACCTTTGCGCCATGGAAAGCCACGATAGTTCCAAAAAGAGATCCCAAGTGTCCCAAATTCCTATTTATTCTTATCCTTTTGGTCTCTATCCCTAACAATAATTTTTCTATTATTACCCATTTTATAATAATTTTCTTATTTTTATTTATATTATCATTGATTTTAACATAAGTTATTTGAAATAAAATTTAACAAATATAATCTTTAAAAAAATTATTTTTAAAAATAAAATTGATATTTTAGATTTTATCAATTACACACGCTTTTGTTCCAAACATAATGTCATTCACAACACTATTATATTTGAGTTTTAATAAATTATCCTTAATATAGTTAATAACAACACTATGTACTTGACTTTTGACATCTATGATATGATTTTTAATATTCTTTTCTTAATATTGTGTTTACATGTTTTTTAGTGGGCATCTAAACCATGTAGAGTGACTCTATCATGGAGAGAAAAAAATTGTGTTCATTATATTATTTTTTAATAAAATATGTTTCCACTTAAAATATAATATATATTTTTTATAAGATAAGTGTATATAAATTTTTGATTCAGATTTTAACATAAGCATCCAAGTGTAGTTGAAACTATTAAGATAGTAATGACACATAATAGCTTAAGAATAACGAATGACTAAGGATGTAAATAGGTAAGAGCTTAAGACTAGTGGATGACTAAGTATGCAAATATATTTTACATGGAACGCTCAAATCTATGCATGAGGAAGAGAAAATGGGGTTCCAGTGGAAAGTAATCTTTCATTACTAAGTTTGAGCCTAATAACTCATATCTTTCTATCACATGATTTAAATAAATGTTTTCTGTCACCTTTCACTTAGAATACCACTATAGAAGAATACATTGGTGGTTGAGAAATGTTTACTTCTTGTGTTATGGAGGTATTGAGGCTAGGTACAATTATCATGGTGAAAGTGTAAGATTCCTTCATTATTAGGAAAGCCAAGTGTACAATGATACAATATGATACAATCATAGATACACAACACACCATAATTTACATGAAAACCCAAATGGGAGAAAACCACAGAATGTTTTTCTTATATATCAAAAGAATACATTCATTAGAAGCACCAAGTTCCTAATTCTCTAGCTGCAACTGGAAGGAGACTTAAACCCCCTATTTATAGGCTCCAACCTGAAGGAAGCTACAACTCCCTGAATTCTCTAGATCCAACCAGAAGGAGGCTACAACCTCCTGGTTTTCAGGCTCCAACCTGAAGGAATCTCCAACTCCCTGTGTTCTCCAGCACCAACCGGAAGGAGGCTACAACCCCCTTTCTTTACCCCATCCCGCCGCCCTGAAATATAATTGTAGACCAAACTATCAGTACCACAATCACTACAACTGTCACTGCCATTGTCACATCAACCTGTTACTATCAACTTGTCAAACCTATCACTGTCACTGCCACTACCACTGTCATTATCACTGTCACTGTCACTACCACTGTCACATCAACCTGTGACTTTCAACTTGTCCAACCTGTCACTGTCACTGTTGGCCCTTGGTTATGTATTAAGGAAGAAAGAGAAGATTAAGGAAGAAGAAAGACAAAGTATAAAGTGCGCGAAAGGCACACAAACCGAGGAAGGGTCAAAGTGGTTAAAGAAGAAGAAAAGAAGGAGTGAGGTCAAGGGAAAGCGATTCGTTAAAGGAGAAGATCAAGGAAGACAGAGAAGCAAGGAAGATGAATCATGGACAAGTCAGCAAGCGGAGGAAGACACTAATAGGTTATTTGGATCACCTCATGGAGAAGAAGGAAGGACATGTTGGTGAAGTCCTTAAAGTGTGGGTTATGTGGACCTAGGGTTTTTGCACCTAAGGTTTTATACCTAGGGTTTTTGACACCTAGGCTTCGGTCTAGGGTTGTCTAAGATTCATGGAATGTATAAATAGAGGTTTAGAAGAGCTGAGAGGGTGGTTGTTGGTAATAGCAATATTGAGAGATAGAAGTATTTTGAGGTAAAGCATTCTTGCATTCTGGATCTTCAGCTGGGTGCGAAGATCAACCCTGCAGCTGGATGTGCAAGGAGGGGGGGAAAAAAGGAAGAGAGATAAGGATATGAAGCTAAGTGCGCAGATAGAACTATATTTTTTCATTTAATATATCAAGAAACATAGTTCTGTGGACATATCCCTAGGGAGAGGGTGAACCACATAAATCTTGTTATTCTTTGTAGTTGATGTTGTGTTATTTGCTATATGTTATTGCATTATTGTTTCCCCTTATTGAAGATAAGATATATAACTCACTTCGCAAAGTCAAACATAATATTGTTAAGAATCTCTAGGTTATCTTGCATTATTATTCTGGAATCATCTTGCACTTTCCTTGTTTGTAGACACATGTGTCCTGCAACCCCCCTATTGCTACTTCGAGTGAGACTTCATCTGCTTCATAGGTGTTGTCGAAAGGGCCAATATTTAGGGTTTGTTGGTGCATTGTTAGAGTTGAACCCTGGGTCTACCCCTTTGCCAACAAATGGTTCCGTTTCCGAGACCGGGATCTTCTTGAAGGAATGTCAAGGTGGTTTCCATCGAAGACAGAGATTCAGAAGTGGATAGAAGAACAGGAAAGGGACTTCATCAAAGCTCAGAACAAGAACCCTAGCATTAGTACAAAAGACTGTTTGGGAAGGTACATCTTTACTGGCATGCATGAGAGTGGATTCATATAGTCAAGCAGAGAGGTATTTCTTTAAGGGACCTAGAGGAAAGTTTCTACACTTTTTGAATTTGAAGATTAAGATGTTATTGCATGAGAAGAATATCTTGAAGATATAGTAACCAGTTGGATTTTAAAGCTAATGTTCAAGAATTCAGACAATGACAGTGACACAGAGGTTGGACACACGCACAGTGGGAGATCATTCAGAAAGGTTCCTCTTGAGAACCTATTTAAGAAGAGTTACGGACCATTGTCACCAGACGAAGATTTCTACAATGGGGAAAAAGTAGGGAGATCAGATGAGGAATATTCAGAGTTCGCAAGGGTAGAGGAAGTAGAGATTGAGGAACTTCGCCGAGAAGAAACATAAAATTCAGGGACTGCACCTACTGTTGAAGTAAGTATTATTAATCCTCATGTTGTTTTAGCAGCATTAAGTAACCAGAGTAACAAGAGTAATCAGAGCACTCATAGTATTGTTACAAGCAGTTTAGTACATACTCAGTCAAGAAACCAAGGAAAATCAATGGCAGATGAAATGAGGTTACCCATTTTTAGAGGAGATGGATCTGAGGATCCTGATCAGTATCGGTTCTTATACGAAGTTGTATGGAGCATTAAGCAAGTAACCGATAAAGCTGTTAAGAGAGATCAGTTTAGTATTACCTTGAGGGATTGTGCATTGAGCTGGTATATGAAGTTTGTTTCGGGATCTGTACAACCTAAGCCACTGAATGACATTAAGACTGCGTTGAGTGCGGATTTCAAGAAGCCTAAGGCGGAGTCACAGTGCATCACGGAGTTGAAGGAAATCAAGCAGAAGGTGATTGAACCTGTTTGGGAATTTGATCATAGGTTTAAGACCCTGACAGACCATTTAAGTTTTCAGATTCCAGATGAACAACATAAGGAATGGTTCATCACTACCCTCCTACCACACATTAGAGTTCTTCTGATGGAACAGAAAGTCACTTCGCAAGCTAAAGCATTAGAGATTGCCATCAATTAACTAGTTTATCTTTACAGGTCGAAGACATGAAGAAAGATAAAGGAAAAGAGAAAAGAGAAGACATCTGGTGTATCTGATGTAAATCAGAGGGCCATGACAAAGAGAATATTCTCTTGTTTAATGAATACTTGGCCTCTGGAGCCCATAACCCTTTAAAGCAAGCCACTTTACCATGGTGAGAGATATGTAGAACTAGACATCTCCCTAGTGAATGTTATTATATGCAGAAATATGTCTAGACACCCACCAATCTTTATTGTACATTCTGCAAATCTGTGGGGCATGATGAGAAGGATTGTAGGGCTTATGACCTCATGCATAAAAGGTCAAGGGATGCATATTGAATCAAGGAGAATTACTGTGTAGTTCAATTACACAAGAAGAGGAAACTTAAATCCATGTGGTGGATTCAGAGGAAGAGGAGGAGGAGGAGGTATTGGTCGAGGTCGAGGTCATATTATTTGCTATAACTGCGCCCATCCAGGTCATTTGGCAAGAGATTGTCAAAACCCTTGTTGTAATTCGTTTGAACATGTCATCGAAGATTGTCCAGTATTGTTAACTAAGCTTCAGGAAAGACGAGGAGGAAACCAACAAGTCCAACTAATTTCGGTCGAGCCTCACAATGAAGAACCTAGAGTCATTGTTATTGCTAGAGGAGGCATTGTTACATGAGAAGATAGGGTGACTCCAGGAAAGACTACAGATGGATCAGGGATCAAGAGAGCTTCGGAGAAGGCGCCATTGTTTGACCCAAGGAAGGAAAAACATACTTTTGAAGAAGCAAGAAGAGAATTTGTAGGAGAACATGCTTCTTCATCTAGGGAACAACCAGAAGTAAAGGAATGTGAAATTCCTCCAGCATTCGATCAGTCTGTCCCACTTAGGCAAGGAAAAGAGGTAAGCAAGCTTATGGATTTCTTATATACTTATATCAATTTGATTAAAGATGAAATATTTTTGCAGGAACTACAACACCTGCTAAGACAGTATGAAATTGGAAGAATATATCATTTGTTGAGTAGAGTTGTGAATCAAGTATCTAGGAAAAGGAGGACAAGCAAAGAACTGCACCTTAGTGCTCAGATTAGAGACTACAACGTGGACTATGTGGTCCTCGACCTGGGATCAGAAGTAAATGTTATGACGAAGTAGACTTGGGCACTGATGGGAAAACCTAAATTGATTTACTCTCCTATTAGGCTCAGGATGGCTAACCAGCAGGTGGTAAGCCCCTTTGGAAGACTAGAACATGTCCATGTGGACATCGACGGAGTGAGGACATTTGCAGATTTCGAAGTGATCGAGATTGTTGATGATAGTTGTCCCTATCCTGCACTGTTAGGAATTGCTTGGGCTTTCAACAATATGACTGTTGTTGACCTAAAAAAGAGAAGAATGACATTCAAGGGTAATGGACTTAAGGTCATTGCACCTCTTGATCCTGATGAAGGTCGCAGATACACAGAACCTATAAGAGAATAAAATTGTGCTTACGAACTAGAGAACATTTGTAAACTGACAACAGGACAACAGGATTACATTAACCCTACAACAGATGGAAATCTAAGTTGGCGAAGTGAGAGTGCATTCTCGTCATATTCGGAAGAAGCATTGGAAAATTGGAAGAACATAATATATGAAATCTCTACACGGAGGTGTGCCAGATTGACCAAGGAAGTTCGCTAGATTGGCACAAAAGTAAGTAATCTTCCTACATTTGATGGCTTTAATCATTTAGAGACATTTCTAGTTGAATTTGAGAGAATTGTACCAGTATAATAGAGGATGTTGGCACTAGATGAAGCCTTGAAAGCAACACCAGCTAGATGGTGGGGAACACATAAAAAGAACATCACAGAGTGGGTACAATGTCGCACCTTATTGACAGTACGCTTTTCAGACCAAGCTGAAGGTTGTGAAGTTCGATACACAGGTTAGAGTTTTCCTAAGGACCATGTGCGAAGTTATGAGGAATCATGGAGCAGCACTCCCAAAGAATAGTGGGTACATAAGTTCATTAACACCTTAGATACTACGCCTATCAACTAGTATCTTCAATCAGAACTATGCTTAGCCACTACATATTGGTATGATATGACCCAGAACTTTATAGCTACGTTCCTATTTTAAATTAAGAACCGCACAGTAGATCAAGCTTTACAAATCACAAGACAAAAGGTATTTGAGGAAGTATCTAACCCCCCTTTTGACCAAGAAGAAGATGAGTGGACTATGCCTTTTCAATGGTTACAAGATTGTTATAATATTAATGTTGATGAAGATGATGATCCTAGGAATGTGAACATTTCAGAAACTGAAGGAAAAATAGATATAGAAGGACCAGGGATTGAATTACCTTTTATAGGGAAGCCTATTTAAATTAAGAAAGTTAACATTGGAACAAAACAAGAACCCAAGTTAGAAAATGTTGGAGACTATTGGGATGATGCTACTATTAGTGAGATTACAGAACTATTGCATGAGTATCAGGACTTGTTTTCAACCAAGTTCACAGACATGAAGGGCATTAAAGGGACAATGGGAGAAATGAAGATCCCTTTGAGAGCAGAAGCAAGACCTATCAAGCAGAGGCCTTACATACTTAATCCTAAGTACAAGCAGAAAATTAAGATTGAATTAGATAGAATGTTGGAAGTAGGAATCATAGACTAGTTGAAAAATCTGAATGGATCAACCCTATGGTAGTCCAAGATAAGAATTCAGGAGAAATCAAAATCTATGTGGATCTAAGGAAATTGAATGATGCATGCTTAAATGACCCATTCCCTACACCTTTTACTGATGAAGTTCTAGATAATGTAGGAGGACAAGAGGTTTATTCATTCACAGATGGATTTTCAGGTTATCACCATATCAGAATTGCTAAGGAAGACCGACATAAGACTACATTTGCAACAGAATGGGGTTCTTTTCAGTACACTGTGATGCCTTTTGGCTTGAAGAATGCACCAATCATCTTTTCTAGGGTGGTGGTTGAAGCATTTAGGGACTTTTTACACAAGTTTTTGGAAGCATACTTTGATAATATCATAACCAGATTTGGATGCCCAAAGACCCTTATGAGTGATCAAGGCACACACTTCATCAAAAAAACTATTGAAGCCTTGAATCAGGAATTCAAAGTTCACCATCAAAAGAGCACTCCATACCACCAACAGGCGAATGGTACAGTCAAAGCTTTCAATAATATCTTGGAGACAACGCTGACTAAGATTTGCAGTGTTAACAAAGATGATTGAGATTTGAGGATTCCAACAGTGTTATGGGATTATAGAACTACTTGTAAAAATCTAACCACGTAGACTCCCTTTAAGTTAGTATATGGCTTGGAAGCAGTGGTACCTATGGAATACTTGGTTCCTAGTTTAAGAATTGCATCATTTACAGGTATGGATGACACCGACGTTGTTCAAAGAAGGCTCGCGCAGTTGGTAGAATTAGAAGAAGACAGGTTTATTGCAGGATTTCATCAGAAGGTACAAAAAGAGAAAGAAAAGGCTTACCATGACCGACATATCAAGAGGAAATCATTTAAACAAGGAGATTTGGTACTTTTATATGATAGCAAGTTCATGAAGCATCCAGGAAAGTTCAGGACATATTGGCTTGGGCCATTTGAGGTTGTCTATGTTACATAGGGTGGAGCTGTGAAGTTGAATACCTTTAATGGAGATTGGAAGGATGGTTTAGTGAATGGGAGTTACATAGGGTGGAGCTACGCAGTTGAATACTCTTAATGGAGATCGAAGAGACATACAAATAAATGGTTGAAACTCAGACAGACAACTCAGATTCCCCACAACCTTAGTAAAAGAATGGGGCAGCGGTCTAGGTACCTGTTTTAAATTTAAATTGGGTACTGTATTTAAAGACAGCTTTGCACATGATAGGAGAGGGACATAGCGTAGCAATCACAAGTTGCTCTGCACAGTCTGCAGTCAAAGTAATACAAAAGGATCAATATTGCAGTGACTTGGAATGAGTCACAGGTGATTGTTGGGGGCCTATTGGCCCTTGGTTATGTATTAATGAAGAAAGAGAAGATTAAGGAAGAAGAAATACAAAGTACAAAGTGCGCAAAAGGCACACAAACGGAGGAAGGGTCAAAGTGGTCAAAGAAGTAGAAAAGAAGGAGAGAGGTCAAGGGAAAGCAAGTTGTTAAGGGAAAAGATCAAGGAAGACAAAGAAGCAAGGAAGATGAAGCGTGGACAGGTCAACAAGCCAAGGAAGACACTAATAGGTGCTTTGGAGCACCTCGTGAAGAAAAAGGAAGGACAGGTTGACGAAGTCCTTAAAGTGTGGGTTATGTGGACCTAGGGTTTTTTACCTAGGATTTTATCACCTAGGGTTTTTGACACCTAGGCTTCGGTCTAAGGTTGTTTAAGAGTCATGGAATGTATAAATAGAGGTCTAGAAGAGCTAATAGGGTGGTTGTTGGTAATAGAAATATTGAGAGATAGAAGTATTTTGAGGAAGAACATTCTTGTATTCTGGATCTTCAGCTAGGTGCGAAGATCAACCCTGCAGCTGGGTGCGCGGGGAGGGGAAATAAAGAGGAAGAGAGAGAAGGATCTGCAACTAAGTGAGAAAATAGAACTATATGTTTTCATTTAATATATCAAGAAATGCAGTTATGTGGTCGTATCCCTAGGGAGAGGGTGAACCACGCAAATCTTGTTATTCTTTGTGGTTGATGTTGTGTTATTTGCTATATTTTATTGCATTAATGTTTCCCCTTATTGAAGATAATATATATAACTCACTTCGCGAAGTCAAACATAATACTGTTAAGAATCTCTAGGTTATATTGCATTGTTATTCTGGAATCATCTTGCACTTCCCCTGGTTGTAGACACTTGTGTCCTGCAACCCCACTATTGCTACTTCGGGTGAGACTTCGTCTACTTCACAGGTGTTGCCGAAAGGGCCAGTAGTTAGGGTTTGTTAGTGCATTGTTGGAGTTGAACCATGGGTATGCCCCTGTGCCAACAGTCACTGATACTCAACATCAACAAAATCATATCCACAATCACCAAGAACACCTCTCAACCACATGCTCAAGCATCACCAACACATGGCTCTACCAAGCATGTACCAAGGTCACCAACATATCACCACAAGATATGTGCTTGTACCATACCATGTACCAAACTTGTACCATGGATCGACCATGTACCATACCATGCATAAACCAAGCATCAACCTGTACCAAAACCTATACCATAACAAGTGCATCAACCATGCACCAAAACCTATACCATAAACATAAACCATCTATATCAACACCATACCATGTACCAATCATGTATCAACCAAAATTGTGTTATACCATGTGCCAACACTACACCATGCATCAAAAATGTATCTCAACCATATACCATATCACTCATGATATGTCTGAATCATGCCATACACCATGTACCATATGATATACCAAGTAAGTACTATCAATGGTGTACCTCAACCAAAATCACCAAGAGATGTATCTCATAGATGTGCTTCCATATGCCTCAAACAACATGCAGATCATCCATAGACCATGTACTTCAAACATGTGCCATAACTAGTACATGTACCATATCATCAATGAAGTTTCTCAAAGCGCATATGCTACCATACAACAAGTGTATACCTCAACCATGTACCAACATCCCAAAGATATGAACCATAAAAACAATGTCATATGATAAACTAGATACAAGATCATACCTCACTCAACCATGTAGCCAAGATGTACCTCAGCAAATATACCTCAACTAGCATGTACCATACATCCAATATGTGCCTCAAGGCATATATAAAAAATCACAAAGACATGCCTTAAGCAAGTTCCACAATATCACCAAGATGAAACCTCATAACATATAGAATAACTTACCTTTACATTTGTAACTAACCTGGTGCCTCTGATCCTGATATTCAGACCTGTAGCTTTACCTTAGTCCTGAGCAACCCGAGATTAGCATATTTTCCCTCTTATTTCTTTTCCTCATGGGACAAAGACGTCCTGACAAAGATATGACATGGGAAACCCAATGCGAGAAAAAACCTAGCTAGAAGGTGATATTGCTCTGCTCTCTTTTCTCTAGTATAGAAATAATGCAAGTACAAAGAAAGAGGCACTCTCTATGGAGTTGATTTTAACTTGTGGCCTATATGGCTTCTACAGAATATCTCCTACGTTATTATGCTCACAGAATACCACTCTCATATGTTCTTCTCATCTATCGATCAAGATACAATGAAAAATAATGGAACCCCTTCTCCTCCTAGAGGCACAATATTTAACATAGCCTGATAGCCATCTAGGGATAAGTTTTTTACTTCCTCAACCCTCAATTGTGATAGGGTTTTGGACCTTCTGGAATATTCTTGAAATTACCTACGTGGCTAGCCTCATATGCATGAGTAACATGAGCTAACATGGTATCCTCTAGTACCATGGTGGTCAACACGGTAGGTCAACTTGCTAGAGGCATAACTTTTGCATACGAAATCCAATTGATGCACGGTTTGCACTGTTGGAAAGGTATTGGATTGTATAATATAGTCAAGGGAGTGTGCATATGTTCTAGATACTATAACCCCAAAAAACATCATTTAATTCCTCAAAATGGTTCCAGAAGGTTCTGAACCCCATTCAAACTGGGACCCGCCACTAAAATGGCCCTACAAGTTGAATCCTCCAATTGTTTCCACTCTGAAAGGATCGATATAGATGACAAAAAACATAATCCAATATGAATCACTGTGCAAGTGATTTCCACTGAACCATAGGTAGTTTGTTATGGATACCACCTCCTAGCTACGCTATGATACCACCAGGGAGAAGAAGAAAAGAATAGCACTTAGTCTAGTCTCTAATTCATAGAGAAAGAAGATTTCTAAACCAATATACCACTATTAAGTTTTTGAAGAAAAAGTATCACTTGCCACCCACATTGCCTTCCCACCCAACACAATGAGGCCATCCTTCTCTACTCAACGTTCCCTCAGAAGTATCCTCCCTTCAGCAATATTCAGTGTGTGCATGGAAAGGTCCAAGTTGATGTCCCTCAAATCCAACATAAATTATCTTGGTTCTTTCCTTTTTCTAAAGCTCTCATTGCTTCATTTTCATGGCTATTCTATTTTGTCATGGACTTGGCTCTCCATTTCTACTCTCTTCTCTAAAAACCCCTTTTTCTCCTGCTTTTCCAATAACCCCTTTCTTCCACCATTCGATTTTTCTTCATGCATGATGGCAAGGGAATTCAAATTCAACTTATTTTCCTTGTTCCAAGAATGCAAGGGAGACATCTTTCTAGATTTTAGGAAATGGTGGCTTAAATTGAGGAATTTGTTTCTTCCACTCCTCTTAACCCCTTTCAGTTTTGAAATTCAAATTTTGAAATGGGTGAGGGTTCAAGGTTATATAAGGTAGATGTTTTTAGGCATAACTGATCCAGGTGGATATTGGTGGCCACCCACCTATTCCAACTATCTCATCTTGACAGTTTTTAGTTCAACACATTTTTCTATATTGGTGACATTTCTTTGTAATTGTGGGTTTTTCACTTCCAGTGATATCTTGAATCCCTACACAACATCCAGGTATATAGTGGTGGCCGCCCACCTATTCCAACTAGATTATTTTGAAATTTTTCATGTTAGTACATCTTTTTGTACTTTCAGGATCATTTTGGGGCCCTAAATAACGTTTTTTGGGCTTGCCACTGTCAAACTATAAACGAAGTTAGATTTTGATGGCATAATGTGTATTTCAATAAAATACCTTTACAATGGGCTATCACATGTCTAAAACGGAGATCGTATGCAAAAGTTACGACCTTGGGAAGTTGAGGTACCAACTTACCCATTGGGCCCCACACAACTTTTGGCGTTTCATCTCCTAGGGTAAGGTTTTTGGATGTCTAGGGTTTTGGAATTCCTGTTTTATGTTAAAAAGGCCTCTAGAGCCTCATTCTAATCATTCTTCTTAGAAAAATGTGCGTAGCGACCACATCTCTTCTCAGAGATAGCTACCACCATTCGAGCAAGTTGTTTTCCAGTTCTACAGTTTTACAGTTTCAACCTATTTTATTTTTTCAATAGAAGTTATTTTTCAATGGATACTGCTATTTTCGTCTATATCTCTGTGTTATTGTATTCCACTTTTTATTCATTTCATTCCGATCATAAGTCTAGATCAGTGGTATTAGAGCGGTCTTCTCTTCATTCGTTTTTCTTTGAGCATGTCCCCGACAAGATGTGGGTACAAGAAGTTGGGACTCGAACAAGTTGATCCTTTGCAAGATCAACTGCATCGAGCCCGATAACAACTCATGGGGGATGAGAATAAAGATGATGGAGCAGTAGATCCCTTTAAAAAAAAAATCAAGGAAGCCCTTGCGTGACAAAGGAAAGAAATGATGGACAACTTTGCACAGATCCTTCGGTGGTTTCCCACAAGCAACACATCTTCATCAATCATCCATGCAACACCCTTCATGGTACAAGTAAATTTTGATATTCCATTGTTTGAAGGACTGATAGATGCAGATGTTGTAGATAAATGATTGAATCTGCTTGAAGGATATTTTTCGGTCCAAAATTTTTTTGATAGGGAAAATATTACTTTTGCACTCCTCAAGGTCATCCCACATGTTAAGGACTCGTGGGATACTTACTCTAAGAAAAGGGCCACAGAGGAATCTGCATTATTTGTGGTCACCCCTACATGGGATTCCTTTAGAGATTTCATTAAAGAACAATACTACCCTATTGGAAGCTACAAGGACCAGTACACAATATGGACCACGCTGTGTTAGGAAAGGGACCAGAAAGTACCAAATTTCACCAATATTCCCCATACCCTGCACACCAAATTGGGTATAAAAGACTCTGAACGACATATGGTGCTCAAATACCGCGGTTGTCTGCATAGATACATTCAAACATAAATGGAGTTTCTGGACATCGCATCATTAGGTGTGGCTTATAGATATGATGTGAAGATCGAGCATAAATTCAAGGAGAAGAGGCGAGAGTTTGGATATGCAAACTCTTCACATCCGAAGCAAGGCAAAGGCAGCCCCAAGACACAAAACAAGGGACCGAGCAAAGATGGCCACTCTCAGGACAACCGGTTCAATCCGCAACCCAAGAAGGGTAATGAGAAGTCGAAGAAGGACACAAGGAAGTGGTGCAAATACCATAAAATCCCTTGGCTCAACACCAAAGAATGTCACTCCAAGCAATCATTGGTGGCCAAGTTGAAAGCTTATGAGTCAGAGGCAGATTCTAACTTTGAATCCAATCCAAAAAGAGGGAAGCGGATTATCGATGTCAAACCCAATGCCACTGTCGCTACCACCAAATTCCAGCCAAACGAAGCAGAAGAACCAGAGGAAGGGGAACACCTCTTTCACTCCCAGATGTGGGAAAAGGGGGCTCCGCTTCATTTCATTGTTGATAGCGAAATTCAGAAGAACCTGATCTCAACAGAGTTCGTCAAGCGGCTGGACCTACCGATGACACTGCACCCACAGCCCTACACCATCGGTTGGCTCCGCCAAGGAAGAGAACTATGCATCAGCCAACAGTGTCGTCTTCCCTATGGCATCAATCCCTTCAAAGACGAGGTATTATGTGATATTCATCCCCTTGAAGTTTGTGATGTTCTTTTAGGCCAAACATATTTGTGGAAGCAACATATTTTGTATGAGTCTAGACCCCTTAGTGTTATTATTACTTTGGGTATACAATTGTACAGGATACCAGAGGTAGCGTCGCCTACCGCCATTTCTTTAATCTCTATTAAGCAATTCAGTAAGGTCATTTCACAGACCGGGAAGTTCATCTTCTTTGTGATCCATGCTCGTGGTGAATAGAATGTCGTCGCTACATCCGTGACCTATACATAGAGCCTCTCTTTGTAGCAGAATCAAGTGGACGGGATCATGGAAGAGTACAAAGACATCTTCTCCTCACCCACCGGGGTACCGATGCACTGTTCAGTCAAGCATCCAATTTATCTAACCCCCAATGCACCTTTTCCCAATAGACCATTCTATTGTCACTCGCTAATGGAAAATGACGAAATCAAACAACCAATCCAAGAGATACTTCAAAGGGGCACATCTCACCCAACTCCTCCCTTTGCAAAAGACCGATTGTACTGGTACAGAAGAAAGATGGGACCTGGAGGCTCTGCATTGATTACAGAGCATTAAACAAAATCACAATTAGGAACTAGTACTCGATTACCCACATTGATGACCTTCTTGACCAACTCAAGGGGGAAAAGTTATTTAGAAATATTGACCTAAAGTTCATATACCATCATGTTCCCATAGAACTAACTGATGTATGGAAGACAACTTTCAAATATAAAGAAGGCCTCTTCGAATGGTTGGTCAAGCCCTTTGGCTTAAAAAATGCACCAACAACCTTCATGAGGATGATGGATTATGTATTGATACCCTTCACCAACTCTTTTGTGGTGGTATATCAGGATGACATCCTCATCTTCAGCAGAACTTGGGAGGAACACATGCAGCATATTCAGCAGGTTTTGATCAATCTGTGGCAGCACAAGCTATATGCCAACTTGGAAAAATGATCCTTTGGCATGAACAGGGTCCAATACTTTGGATACATTGTTTATGAGCATGGGGTACATGTGGATCCAGCTAAGATCCAAGTCATTTGTGATTTTCCAACCCTGAACACATTAATCGAGCTTCGGAGCTTCTTGGGACTTGTCAACTTCTACCGCAGGTTCATGTTGGGATTCTCCCATATTGCATGGGCACTCAGCCAAGTGACCAAGGGTGATGGCAAGACAAAGTTTGTATGGGGAAAGGAACAACAACCAACATTTGATGATCTGAAGCATCACTTGTGCTCAGCTCCAGTACTCTCCTTACACAATCTGCAACAATCGTTCGAGATTGAGACTGATGCCTCCAACTATTTTGTGGGCACAGTCCTCACTCAGCACAGTCATCCAGTGGCATACCATAGTGAGACACTCTCAGATACCATCCAGAAATATCCAACTTGTGACAAGGAAATGTATTCCATTGTGCAAGCCTACCGCCAATGGAAACATTACATTCTAGGAAAGGAGACAATCATCCACACTGATCACAAGCCTCTGCAGTTCACACACACACAAGGGAAATTGTAGAATGACCACCATCAAAAGTGGTCCACATACCTGCAGCAGTTCCATCTCAACATCAAGTATAAGACAGGGATCACAAATCGTGTTGTTGACTGCCTCATTCGACCTACAATTACTGCACTCACCACTGTGCTCCATTCATGTGGGCATGAGGCATCTGAGTGGCCCCAACTTTATCAGCGTGACCTTGACTTCACCACCACCTATCAGCTCTTGGGTACATACGTGAATGTCACATATTTTCACATTCATGATGGACTGTTATGCTATCTAGGTCATCTATGTGTTCCAACAAGCGAGCATGCAATGTTGATTTGGGAGGCTCACTAAATTCGGATGACAGGACATTTTGGCATGGAGAAAATTGTGGTTGTTCTATATAAGAATTTCTATTGGCCAAAAATTCAACAGGACACCATCAATTATATCAGATCTTGCACTGCCTGTGCCATTGCCAAGCTAGCCATCAAGAAGCAAGGCTTATACACCCCTTTGCCTACTCCCAAGAGGCCTTGGGTATCCATCTTGATGGATTACATGTCTAGCCTTCCGTCCACAAAGCAAGGAAATGATTTTGTATTTGTGGTGGTTGATCGGTTTTCAAAGATGGTCATTCTCACATCCTGGAAGAAGAGCATCACAGCGACAGATACTATCAAGCTCTTCTTTGAACGGGTGTGGGTCTATTTTTGAATACCATAGACCATCATCTCAGATCGAGACAACAGGTTCCTCCACACATTTTGGTTGAGCCTCTGGTCACTGTTGGACACCAAGCTCACTAAATCCACCGCCTTCTACCCCCAAACAGATGGCCAAACTGAGGTCATCAATCAGATGATTGTGCACATCCTGCGTATGTATAACTCTAAGCATCCACGTACATGGGATGGGAGTCTTCCCTGTGTTCAACACAACTACAATAGGGTTCTCCATAGCTCCATTGGCCATAGCCCATTCAAGGTGGCACTGGGATTCCAACCCTTAGGTCCCATTGATGTTGCACTACCTCTTGCAACCACATAGGCAAAATATTCCCACGATCAGTATGAGGCCGACAAAACCACCAAATTCATTGAACGGATTCAACACATCCGCTAATAGGTCCATGAGATTTTTCATAAAGTTAATGATAAGTATAGGCAGCGCCATGATCAACATCGAGTACCGCACAAGTTTCATGTGGGAGACAAGGTATGGTTACATTTGCAGAAAGAGTGATTCTCAGGGCCCCATCGGAATCTCTGTCCACTTTTCTATGGGCCTTACACTATCACCAAGGATGTGGGTGACAATGCTTTTGAGTTCAACACTCCCCCCTTCCTTGGATTGCACCCAGTGTTCAATGTGGACCTCCTTCGACCATATTTCCCACCATTATTGGACACCTCAGAGATCGCAAAACAATTGACACCAACAGAGCTCAACCCTGACTGCATGGAAAAGGAATCCACTAATCAGATTGTGGACACACAGGTCAAGGGAACTCGCCAGCAAAGGATCCAGCTTTATCGAGTTGTCAAGGCAGGGAAACTCCTACACCAAGGAAAGTGGTTCACCCGAGGCGAAATTCAGCAGAAATTTCCTCACCTGATGGGGGCACTCAGCGCCATGGAGACCATTTCTTCCTAAGGGGGAGGACTAATCCATGTGGATATTGGTGGCCACCCACCTATTCCAACTAGCTCATCTTGATAAGTTTTAGCTCAACACGTTTTTCTGTATTGGTGACTTTTCTTTGTAATTGTGGGTTCTACACTTTCGAGATTGTCTTGAAGCCCTACAAAGCATCGAGGTGAATAGTGGTGGTCCTCCACCTAGTCCAACTGGATTATTTTGAAATTTTTCATGTTAGTACATCTTTATGTACTTTTGGGGATGTTTTGGGGCCCTAAACAGTGTTTTTTGGGATTTCCACAATGAAATTGTAATCAAAGTTAGAGTTTGACAACATAATGTGTAGTTCTCAAAAAGACCTTTCCAACGAGTTATCAGACGCCTACGACGAAGATTGTATGCAAAATTTACGATCCCGGGAAGTTGAGGTACCAACTTACCCATCGAGGCCCACACAACTTTTGGTGTTTCATCTCCTAGGGTTAGGTTTTTGGATGTCTAGGGTTTTGGAATTCATGTTTTATGTTAAAAAGGCCTTTGGAGCCTCATTGTAATCATTCTTCTCAGACGGATGCGCATAGCAGCCACATCTCTTCTTAGAGATAACTACCACCATTCGAGCAAGTTATTTTTTAGTTCTGCAGTTTTACAGTTTCAGCCTATTTTCTTATTTCAATAGAATTTATTGTTCACTGGATATATGTTATTGTTCTTTGTATCTCTGTGTTATTGTATTCCACGCGTTATTCATTTCATTCCGCACATAAATCTGGATCAATAACCTCCTTAGACCCCTTCACCTTCCCCCTCTTGTGGTATCATATCCCCTGTAGGTGCTCAAGCTCAACCAACCTTAGTCATTTTTTATTAATTGTAGAAATAAAATACTTACACTATTCAAGAGAGTAAAACCAGGATATTCCACAGACTTAGACAAAAAATTCCCTTCAAGAACAAAATGCTTGACATACCTACCTATGAATGCATATTGCAATGAAACTCTTGGGATGCATGCACCAACAAATCTTGGACTAATAACACTTGCAACTCCATTGACTTCAATCTATTGTGGGATCAATGATACCACCTACCCACGTGAGCTCTCCATCATTGGGAACGATGTACCCTCTACCACCTCCACTTTGAATTTAACACCATATTGACTGTCCAATATCATAGATTTGTGATCACACTATAGATCCATTTAGTTTCTTAACCCTAAGTATGGTGCAACCAAAGTCTTGGACCCCAATGCACAATAAGCCCCTTCTTCTAACAAGGACACCTAGATACTTTTGAAATCTCTAGGATGTGTCCAAATGCTTTTCTCTTCAAAAGAGCATAGGGTATATTGTACCCTTCACATTTAAACCTACCATATATCATCTAAATTTTGGTTACACATAAGTATGATTAAAAAAAAAAAAAACTAAATTTACTAAATCTAGGAAAATGTCAAAGATATTAATAGATAACTTTGAATGTCATGTTTAAAAATACAAATTGTATTTTAC
This sequence comes from Picea sitchensis, assembly GCA_010110895.2. Taxonomy (NCBI): domain Eukaryota; kingdom Viridiplantae; phylum Streptophyta; class Pinopsida; order Pinales; family Pinaceae; genus Picea; species Picea sitchensis. The sequence goes on from SNQJ01S0024081.1 coordinate 132,282, forward strand.
TTCTTTAATCTTTTTTTTTTATAAATAAGTGAAGAATAGATACATATACAAATTTTGATTAATACTTTTGAAAAAAAAATATTAAATTTGATAAATCTTTAAACATGTTAAAAATATAAATACTCAACTTTGAATATCATATTTAGGAATAGAATTTGTATTTTATTTCTTCACGTAATTTTTAAAATTTTATGTTTTATATAAAAATTGTATTTTACTTCTTCACTCAATTTTTAAAAACTAAGTGAAAAATAAATATAAATATAATTAAAAAAATTGAAAAAATATTAGATTGGATAGATCTTTAGAAATACTAAAAATATAAATACGCAACTTTGAATGTGATATTTAAATGTCCCTTAATTTTTAAACTTTTATGTTTTATATAAGATAAGTATGAAATATTTAAAAAATAACTTGTGAATGTCATCTATGAATATGTAACTTTGAAGGTCATATTTTTCAAAGTTACTTTGAAGATGCAACTTTTTGAAAAAGATGTCAATTTGATCTAGGCCGTTGGCCTAAGAGAAACAGGGCCCTTGCATTATATAAAATATGAAAAAGGAACCTGTTAATGTATGTATATATAGTGTGAGCAGATTAATGAATGAAGATTAATGAATGAAGAAGGGGAACTTATCAGTGGCTCCACTCTGGACGAGTCCAGATGGACTCCTGTGGATTTCATGAGAAGGAAACAGGATCCTGTTAATGTATGTATATATAGTGTGAGCAGATTAATTGAATTTGTATCTCAAATATGGCATAACATAAAGGTCGTGATTATCGTGYGTGTAGTTTTATTACTTGTCGAAGACTTTGGCGGAGAAAGCAGCGATTGAGTATGGCTTAAATAATGGTCAAATGGAGGTTGTGATAATTCTACCGTGTTACGTTGCTGGGCCAGGCATCACCTCAACATTTCCGGCTACATGTGGAGAAATATTACGCCCGATTACAGGTACGTAACTTTTGTAGTTCAAACTTTGAAGTATTTTTTTTTGGGCTTCTTGCTGAACGTTAAAAAACCAGACCACGACTAGGGAGAAGGAAAATGACAACTCAGATTTGTTTGAGTTGAGGAGAGGGTTTAGCTATGTATTTGGGCAGATAATGATATAAAAACTTACAGTTTAAAACAATAATGAGAACATTATAACTTTGGTTGAAAATGTTACAGGCAACTTTGAACCGTTGAAGTTGAATGAGTCCTTTTTACGATCAATATCATTAGTTCACATTGACGATGTATGTGATGTTAGATTTAAATCGATTCTAAAATATGCGGAATAAAATTCCTCAAAAGAATCGAAATTTAGATGCCAAAATGGATCATAACTCTGGTTATTGATACTGCTTGAGTTTGACTAATTGTTGCAGAAGTTTTCCCAGTTCCACACTAATTTTGCTTTTCTTTTTCTTTTTGTATGGCACTTCCAAGCTCTGCTCACTCTGATTGATGGTGTAAGACTAAAGGAAATTGATTGAATGAATTAAGCAAGCTTGGGGACCAAAACAAAATCTTTATAGCCAAGCTTCCATCAAGCTTATGTTGGCTAACTGTTAACTGTTTCACATATCTAGGTAGAGAACCGTATGGAGTAATGGACCATTCCAGAAGCTCCCAAACGAGAAAACGGTTCCAGTTGGTTTCCAAACGAGCTGTCGGCGGTTGAATACAGTTCGGGTTGGTTTCCTGACGGTTCAATACAGTTCCGGTTCCAGTTGGTTTCACGGTGGTTCAATACGGTTAACGCAGCGGCGGTTCAATAAGGAAGGGAGCTTACATTCTCCCACTTGGTCCATACTTCCAATCTTAATGTCTCATATTAAAACCTATTGATAATCTGTATTAAGTAATAGATACATGAATCATGGCGATAAGTCCTCTTATGACGAGTATTATCTTCCATGTCTTACTATGTATTTATTTCTTTTATAATTTATGTGGCAACAATTTCTTAATGAATAAACCTTATGTTTATTCTTGTTTCTACACAGATGAATTCTCTCAAATCAAATTAAGGTGCACATAAATATGAGGAAAACATCACAATAATTAAGAATTTCATTAAAATAACATTGTCCATACAATGAGAAACTACATAATGGAACCGAGTCCCATATTCATTACATGCTCCTTGAATTTAAATGGTGGCATGCCCTTAGTCAAAGGATCAACGATCATTAATTCAGTGCTGACGTGCTCAATGACCACTTTCTTTTCTTTAACACGTTCCCTTATGGCTAAATATTTAATGTCGATGTGTTTATTTCGACTCCCACTTTTGTTGTTTTTAGCCATAAAAACAACAATTGAATTGTCACAATACATTATCAATGGCTTGGAGATAGAATCCATAATTCTAAGCCCAGAAATGAAACTCTTAAGCCATACACCATGTAAAGTAGCCTCAAAATAGGAGACGAACTCGGCTTCCATAGTGGAAGTGGCAATCAAGGTCTACTTGGCACTCCTCCATGATACAACTCCACCGACCATCATAAAAATGTATCCCGATGTTGATTTGCGTGAATCAACACATCTAGCAAAGTCAGAATCTGAGTAGCCAATTACTTCCAAATTGTTCGTCCGTCTATACATAAGCATGTAGTTTTTGGCTCCTTGAAGGTACCTCATTATTTTCTTTGTAGCTCTCCAGTGGTCTATACCTGGATTACTCTGATATTGTCCCAACATTCCCACAACAAATGCAATGTTGGGTCTTGTGCAGACCTGAGCATACATTAGGCTTCCGACAGCAAAAGCATATGGAATGTTCTTCATTTGTTCCCTTTCAAAATCGTTCTTCGGGCATTGGTTCAAATTGAACCTATCACCCTTCACAATGGGAGCTATACTTGGTGAACAATCCTTCATCTGAAATCTCTCTAAAATTTTATTAATATAGGTTTCCTGAGACAGACCCAAGATGCCTCGAAATCTGTCTCTATGGATCTTAATGCCAATGGCATAAGATGCCTCACCCATATCCTTCATATTGAAATTTTTAAAGAGGAATTGTTTCACCTCATACAACAAACCCTTATCATTGGTTGCTAGCAAAATGTCATCCACATATAAAACAAGAAAACAAATTTTACTTCCACTAACTTTCATGTATATACATTGATCCATAATGTTTTCTACAAAACCGAAAGAAGAAATTACATTATGGAATTTCAAATACCATTGGTGGGATGCTTGATCTAGACCGTATAAGGATTTCTTGAGTTTGCAAACCAATTGCTCACCATCACTAGAGGGGAATCCTTCAGGTTGTTTCATGTAAACTTCCTCCTCTAGATATCCATTGAGAAATGTCGTTTTCACATCCATTTGTTGCAACTCCAAGTAGAAATGGGCTACTAATGCCATAATTACACACAAGGAATCTTTCTTAGATATAGGAGAGAAAGTCTCCGTGTAGTCGATTCCTTCTTTCTGAGTGAATCCTTTAGCAACAAGTCTTGCCTTGTATCTCTCAATGTTGCCCAATGAGTCTTTCTTTGTCTTAAAGACCCATTTGCAGCCAATGGCTTTTGCACCATTAAACAAATCAACAAGATCCCAGACTTCGTTACCTTTATAGAATTCATCTCTTCCTTCATGGCATCGTACCATAATTTTGATTCTTTGCAACTCATGGCTTGTGAAAAAGACTCGGGATCATTTTTCGGCTCCAATGTTATAGTCAGATTCTTGCAGATACACAACATAATCATCAGGAATTGCTGATCTCTTTGGTCTAGTAGATCTTCTCAATGTTGTACCACCATCTTCCTGAGAAGTATGTGGTTCAACTCATTGTTCAAAAGTTCTTGGAAACTCTTGAACTACCTGATCTACTGGAATGCCATCAGCAGCTTGTGGAACTTCAACAATTCGTTGTTCGACACCAGTTTGTACTTGAGTGGTGCTATGAACAATAACCAATCTATCACTTGGGGTGGAAGGTTGAGATTCTAAATGATCCTTCTCAGAAACTATGTTCTTGGTTTGATCGCTCCCACTGTTCAAGTCATTTTCAAGAAACTTTGCATTTCTTGATTCCACAATTCTAGTGCTATGAGATGAACAATAAAATCTGTAACCTTTAGACCTTTCAACATATCCAATGAAATACCCACTAATGGTCCTTGGGTCCAGCTTCTTCTCTTGTGGATTATAGATTCTCACTTCATACGGGCATCCCAAAACGCGCATATGTCGCAAACTCGGTTTCCAACCTTTCCATAATTCAAATCGTGTTTTAGGAACAACCTTGGTTAGAACTCAGTTTAATATATACATTGTCGTCTTAAGTGCTTCAATCCATAAGGATTTAGGAAGATTGGAGCTGCTAAGCATACTCCGTACCATGTCCAATAATGTTCAGTTTCTTCTTTTTGCTACACCATTCTGGTCGAGTGAACCAGGCATGGTGTATTGGGCAACAATCCCATGCTCTTGAATAAATTTTGYGAATGGACCAGGTGCTTGTCCATCTTTTGTGTATCTACCATAATATTCTCCACCTCTATCTGATCTCACGATCTTAATTTGCTTGCCGCATTGTTTCTCTACTTCAGCCTTAAAGATTTTAAAGGCATCTAATGMTTCGTTCTTATTATGAAGCATGTAGAGATACATATATCGTGAGTAATCATCTCTAAAAGAGATGAAGTATCTCTAGCCATGTGAGTCCATGTCTGGACTACATATATCAGTATGTATGATCTCTAATATGCCCGAACTCCTATTGGCATCTTTCTTTGACTTGTTGGTCTGCTTTCCTTTTATGCAATCCACACAAGTCTCAAAATCAGTAAAATCCAGAGTATTAAGTACCCCTTCATTTACCAATCTTTTAATTCTTTCTATGGAGATATGACCTAGTCTCTGGTGCCATAATTTAGAGGAATCGTCATTAATAACACATCTTTTAGTGCCAATGTTAACGTGCATTGAATCATAAATGACATTGTTTTGTAAATTAATGCAGTAAAGACCATCAGACAAAATACCATTCCCAACACAATCAGATTTATAAAATAAACTGAAATATATTTCTGAAAAGTTGAAGGAATATTCAAAAGATACAAGCCTTGAAACTAAAATCAAGTTTGTAGAAAAACTTGGAACATAAAAGGTTTTTTCTAATTCTAAAACAAAACCACTACTTAAAGTTAAATAACATGTTCCTATAGCTTCCACATGTGAGCCCATCTTGTTTCCTGATAAGATGCTTTGCTCACTTCCCACTGGCTTCCTTAGGTTTTGCAAACTCTGCAAGGAATTCAAAATGTGAATTGTTGATCCAGAATCAATCCACCGGGTGTTAATATTGACATTGACCATATTATATTCATAACAAATGAACGAGATTGTATTACCTTTGTCCGCAAGCCATTTCTAAAATTTGGCACATTCCTTTTCCATGTGTCCCTTCTTTTTACAGAAGAAACACTTGGAATTCTTCTTGATATCAGCTTAGGGAGGTACTTTACCTTTCCCTTTCTTATTGGCTTGAGATTTTCCCTTTCCATGCGTTGCCAGCATTGCACTTTCTCCCAGTTCCATCACCAGTCACTCTTCCTCTTGAACACACATGGTCATGAGTTCATTAATTCACCATTTATCCTTATGTGTGTTGTAAGGGTCTGTATTGGTGCGGAGGGGTCTTTGGGATGTAGTGCAGCAGAAAAGACTATGATATTTCAACCTCGAGTTTCTTCAGTTGAGCCACAGTGTCCCTCATTTGCATGATGTGCTCCCGCACACCTTTCACATTGGTGAGCCTTAGGGATGAAAACTTCATGATTAGGGTGCTTGCTAGTGCCTTGTCTGAAGTGA
>SNQJ01S0024081.1:157231-169370 GCA_010110895.2 Picea sitchensis
TGATATGAGAATAATTATAAATTGCATAAATAAAACTACATGGACAGATTATGCATCACCAATTGATCCCAAAACTATGATTTAAGCAGTATCCATGAAAGTTTCTAGTTGAGCATTTCAGAAGTATTAGACGTAATGGAAAGTTTTGCAAACATTAGTATTGTAACGCGTTTGTTGGCTTTATTGCCACTGAAACGTAGCACAGACTAACCCTAGCAAACCCATGGTGTACGCTTCCTACATATTTGGAAACTCCACTGTAGATCCCGGCAACAATGATGGTCTTGCAATGATTTTCAAAACCAACTTTCCTCCATATGGAAGAGATCTTGCAGATCAGAAACCTACTGGTCGATTTACTAATGGAAAATTAGTAACAGATATATTATGTATGATTCGAAAGAATAACTTTAGCAATCTGTAGAATAAAAGCATATGATAGCTTCGTTGTAATGTTAAACATAGAATAGGATAGTAATATGAATTCTGGTACAGTTTCTCTTAAACCAACAGTATAGCAATGAAGCATTAGTCTGACGTTGTCGCACAACAATGCAATGAAAACTTCTCGAGACAGAATAAATCTGTCTTTCTCCAAAACACCAAGGATGAGATGAAATTTTCTCTGATACCAAATGTTATATTTAAATCGATTCTAAAATATGCGGAATAAAACTCTTCAAAAGAATCGAAATTTAGATGCCAAAATGGATCATACCTCCAGTCATTGATGCTGCTTGAGTTTGACTAATTGCTGCAGAAGTTTTCCCAGTTCCACACTAATTTTGCTTTCCTTTTTCTTTCCATATGACACTTCCAAGCTCTGCTCACTCTGATTGATGGTGTAAGACTAAAGGAAATTGATTGAATGAATTAAGCAAGCTTGGGGACCAAAACGAAATCTTTATAGCCAAGATTCCATCAAGCTTTTGTTGGCTAATTGTTAACTGTTCCACATATCTAGGTAGAGAACTGTATGGAGTAATGGACCATTCCAAAAGCTCCCAAACAAGAAAATGATTCCAGTTGGTTTCCAAATGAGCTGTCGGCGGTTGAATACAGTTCGGGTTGGTTTCCCGGCGGTTCAATATAGTTACGGTTCCGGTTGGTTTCACGACGGTTCAATACGGTTAACGCAACGACGGTTCAATACGGAAGGGAGCTTACATGTGAGGCTCACATNCCATCAAGCTTTTGTTGGCTAATTGTTAACTGTTCCACATATCTAGGTAGAGAACTGTATGGAGTAATGGACCATTCCAAAAGCTCCCAAACAAGAAAATGATTCCAGTTGGTTTCCAAACGAGCTGTCGGCGGTTGAATACAGTTCGGGTTGGTTTCCCGGCGGTTCAATATAGTTACGGTTCTGGTTGGTTTCACGACGGTTCAATACGGTTAACGCAACGACGGTTCAATACGGAAGGGAGCTTACATGTGAGGCTCACATATTTTTGATGGAGCAACCAAATGTACAAGGTCGACATATTTTCTCTATCCGCTCTTTCACTGTTTCTCAGCTAGCAGACTTTATCCGTAAACGTTATCCACATTTTACTCTACAATTCAAGTAAGTAGTCTTTTGCCATCATGTAGGTTCTTTCTAGTTATGTTTTTATGGAACGATATTGATATATTAATAAATAAGATCACTAAACCTGATTTATCATGATGATAGGAGCGGCGGTGAAGATGATAATGGTGTTTTTGTGCCAGCTTCTTCTAAGAAACTTTTGGATATGGGGTTTTCTTACAAGTATCCTATGGAAGACATTTTTTATCAGACTATCAAATTGGCTCAATGTTGTGGACTATTGAAATAGATTCCAGAAATAATTTTGTTGGATTATTAAAATTTGTAAAAGATTTTTGTTATTTTTAATTATGTTTTATAAATATATTTGAAGTGTGCTCATAATCAATATACATTGTTGAAAATAAACTCAGGAAATTTATGTTTGTCTGTCTCTAGTTTTCCATTTTGTTTACCTTGGTCTTGTACATTAGATACCTAGTCATAATGTTTCTCTAGATGGGAGAAAGAATCACTTCTATGAGTAGGATAAGATAGGGTGTATTTCCTTTGATTTTGAGATTACATGTTATAAAACACTACTAAACACAACAAAACTTTTTGATGTCATTAAGTTAAATACATGCAACAATGCTAAAAACATCCATGCATCTAACAACACTCTTTAAAACATGAATTGTAGCAAAATTAGCATCCGCACGAGAACATATAAATGCTTAAAACTCAGAGTAAACACACAACAACTAAAACCCATAATAACTTGCAATGCATTGAGGATCTAACAGGAATTTCACAACATTATGAATGCATATGATTATACAAATAGAAAACAACATATAAGTCACTTAAGAACAGAGTATATGCACAACAAATAAAACTCATAAATAAAAACAATGTAACATAGATAAACACTTATCTTTTTAACCAAATGTGTAACCAACTGCAGGGGACGTACGTTCCACTCAACCGTAGATTTTTTGCTCCAAATATCAATGGAAAATCACCCCTAATTTGGGGCTATGAATCCATAATAAAGGGGTGTCTCTATTTCCACTCATCCACTCACAACCCAATTTTACCCATAGCAAACTGATTTTTCCTATAGTTATCACAATCCACTAGCTCTCTTCCCCTCAACCTACACAACCCAAGGATTGGATTCCCCCCTCACTGTACATAGTCCCTCAAGCCTTCCCACTTCCATTTATGTATCTATCACAGGTTTAATAGGAATCTCTCTTGTTGGGGAGTCCAGGGATGTCACTTGTAATAGGAAACGTTCACAGCATCAAGACCCCTTGTTGTTGGGTAATCTCTTATACAAAAACTCACTCTATAGGACCAAAAATCTACTTCTTCATGAATTTATAGCTCCAAAAAGTTGCCACACATGCCCACTATGGTTGCCTTCAATCTCTAACACTCTGCACTCATTTATTGTCCCAAAAACTGCATGTAAAAATTTTCTCCTTTCCCATATGAATTTCCTTCTCTCCCATGCATGTTGACTCTCCCAATTCCTAAGGTTGATTGTACTCAACCCTCATGCTCTCATTAACTATGTGAAATGAATTTTCACACCCACTCTCTTACATGTGTTTAATGATTGGGGCTTCGATACACTCAAGATTAAATTAGAAGGTTTATACACAATGATAATTCTATAAAGTGAGTTGAGATTAATAGACATGGTTAACTCCCCCCTTGTACCCCCTCTTAGACCTCCCCTCTTTTGTGGAAGCTTAGCCTCCATTACTCTATCTGTGTCCCTCTGCAACCAACATTACATTTATTTTTTTATTATTATTCTTACAATGTTTATATATTACATAGTCAGGACCGCGGTCATACATTGTATTTACATTATACATTGTTAAACCGAGGGTTTCGAATGGGGATGTTATATCAATTATCTATAGATGTTGCAACCCCAAACTTCACAACCATATAAGATAATATGAGTGATGAGAATCTTAAAGAGGAGTTTCTTCTTATCCCATAGCCAAAGGTCTATTGATTTAAAACTATTTTCAAGCCCATAATAAGTTTTCCACCATACATTTATTCTTTTCTCAATGCTATAGTTCCAATTGATCTTGTGATGAATATCAATTATGATATATTGTATGAATTCACTTCCTCTAATTTGTTATTGTCATACACAAAATTAGCGTGAGTGATATTTTGGATTTCATTATCATAACCTTTGTTTTGTCAGTGTTAACAAGAATACATATACTAAAGAAGAAATCCTTCGATTTTTTTTTGTTTTTTGGCGAGATCATAAGGAATCTTCACCATAAGAACAATATCACCAACGTATAGGAGGACGATGACTATACCATCTAGAGTCGGTCCAACACAACCTATGCCTTCCAAACAACCATCTAACTTGTCAATATACATGTTAAAAATGGTAGGGGATAGGGGAAAATCTTGCTTAACTCCTATAGTACAATTAATATCTTCCAACCATCCCTCTAAGTTCCTAAATTTGTCCACTGCACTCTCACTCAACCTTATCCCAATATCTCTTAACTCGAAAGGAACTTTTAGCTCCTCTAGTCTATTCCAAATGTTAGTCTTGGGCTCTATGTGAAAAACTTCTTTGAAGTCAACAAAAAAACATACGAGATTGGTTTTATTATTGTGAAACTCCTCTACAATGATCTTAAGTGTAATAATGTGGTCCATATTTGAATGATAACTTCTAAATCTGATCTGGCCTTTAATACTTTTTCTGTGGATTTCTAACCATACATTGATCTTCTTTTCCAAAATAATTCCATATAACTTGGATAAAAGAGGGGTAATCATAATGGTCCTATCATCAAAGTGATTGTTTTTATCCCCACTTTTAAAAGTAGGTACAATGAAGATTGAGTCTAGGGTTTAGGGAAGCCCTACTTCATTGTTAAATTGAAGATATTTTGGATGTGAGGGATGAGGATAGGCCCTCCAATTTTTAAAATTTCTACTTGGTATCCTTCAATGTCCTTACCATTCTTTTTTTTTAGTCACTTAACCCCGAAATCTATGTCTTCTATAGAAACAACTTCTTCTTTTACAAAAAGGGATTGAAGTGAATGACATTAGGGGATTCATAAAGATATTTAACATAGGAATTCCAACCCCTCAAATGAATCATATTGTTTTCTTCAATTTTATGAGTTAGAACTTGCCTCCAAAACTTCTTAGGATCTAGCTTAAATAAGTGAAATACCTTCTATTTCTTCGTATTTGCATAGGGGTGGGTGTAAGCTAATGATGGCCTCTCATAATGCATTAGTGGAAATGAAAACATGGAAAAATAACAATTTGTTAACTTGGAGGGATGATATGAGGTACTTTCACAAACAATTTGAATATGGTGTAAAAAGATGAAATGTAGGAAATTGAATTAGCTTTTAGAATATATATAATTTGTATTTACTGAATTTCTCTATACCTATGTGAAACTTGAGTTCTTATAAGTGGTATGTTATTTTTCATTCAAGATGAAATGCACATGTTTCCTCTAGTGTAGATGTTGAGTGCCTAAACATTGGGATTTCCTTTTAAAAAAATTGTATAATTGTAGAGAATAGATTGTTTTTATATTGGGATGTTTTTTCAAAATTTATAATGTTAATATTATATTTTTTAATTATGAAATTCATTATATCCCCGAAATTACGAGGCCTTGTGTTAGTGTAGGGTACAAGGGTCTTAACATTATCAAACACTTTATTTTTATCTTACATATCTTAGTGTGTACTTAGTTTGTACTAGTGTAGCATATAAATTATTTTAAAAATGGTTAAGGCAATAAAAAATTATAGCAGTACTAAAAGCGATATGTATTTTAATATTTTGATATATGTCAAGACAAAATATATTAAAAATAGTAAACAGTATTAATTATTTTTAAAAATTATATATTTGGAATCTGCATAGTCGACACTATATGTGTGTGTAGTTTCATCAACGGAAAATTTGTGTATCCTACAGAAAAATAACATCAACAATGGAGATATTGAGAGGTATTCATAAAAATGGAGGTTTTAATGTATTGCAACCAAAAACTTTTGAACCTAAATCCAAGACAACCAAATCAGTGAACATGTATGCTCGAGTTGTCACACCCGTCGAAAAAAGATTGAAGCAAAAATAATGTTTGTGTGTGTGTGTTCTAGAGTGCATGCACATTAATAGAATACATGCATGCCCCTTTTAAGGAATTCACAAAGTATTTCTTACAAGAATGTCCCAAAGGAAGCTTGTAGGAATCTAAGGCCAACAACAACATGTTGACCTACCACAAAGGACCTTTCAAGGGTATCCTCAATATCCTGATGGGGATAGTGCATTATGAGTTGTTGAACATTGAGTATGAATCTCTAGAACATGGATATGGTTGGGGGAACAAACCCAAGAGTTAGGCCCTAAAGGAATCTTATAGTTTTATGGGGCTAAGAACAACACTTTAAATGGACACAAATGACCTAAAAAGGGGAATCTTTTCCTTTAAAAGGTATATAGGTACCATTATAATTTTTTAGCACTCAGTATGGGTCTTAGGGCCATGGACATGGATAAAGGAGGAAACATGAATGTATGGCCCTAAAGGAAATTTATATACATCTAGTTCCAAGAAGGATGCCTTGAACAACCACACATGGCCTATTGAGAGTAGCATTGACCTATTATTGTGGATGTTAGTGCTACTAGGTTCTTTTGAGCAGAAGGCATGTGTCCCAGGTCCCTACAATTGATCTACTTCTTCTCATCTCCTTCATGTTTTCCCCTCTCGTACCCATCCCATCATGCCCTTCTCTCCTAGTCTCACTTATCTCCCACTCTTGTCTCACCTATTATCTAGTGTCACCTACCTCCCTTCTACCCATCCATCCTTTCCTCTTCCCACCTCCTCCCCCTTTGTCTCTCTTGCATCACCCCTTATGCCCACCTCCCCTTGTCTCACTTGTATCCCTCTCTTCTCGGCCCTCCCCATTTTCCACCCATACCCATCAACCTTTCCTCTCTACTCAACCCCTCTCCCAACCCCTTCTTCCCCTCCACCCCATCTACCCCTCACCTCCACCCTACCCTATCACACCACATCCCCCATAACCCTTAGCCCCACCCTCTCCTCCTCTCCAACTTCCCCTCTGCCCAACACTCACCTCTTATTTGGATGAGTAAAGATGAACTCTTGTGGATTTCATGAGAACCAAACAACATCCTATTGATGTATGTATATATAGTGTTAGTAGATTAATTGAATTTGTATCTCAAATATGGCATAACATAAATGTCGTGATTATCATGTGAGCAATTTTATTACATGTCCAATACTTTGGCGAAAAAAGTAGTGATTATGTGTTAAATAATGGCTAAATGGAGGTTGTGACAATATGTAATTTTTTTAGCTATATATTCTTTAAAAATCTAAAGTATTTTTTTGGGTCTTCCTTGTTGAAGGTTAAACAACCAGGCCACTAATAGGTAGAAGGTGAATGATAGCTCACGTCACTCGCTTTTACTTGATTTAAGGAGAGGATTTGTTTGATCTATTTGAATATATAAATCTTTAAAATGGTTTATGTTAAAACATTATGACAGCATTAAAACTTTTGTTAAAAATGTAGATTGTATTTCCAGATAAGCACTGTGTACATAGTTTTCGAAACGCCCAAAAATACAATCTACATTATGTCTCGCTGTGAAAACTTGCACTCTCAAATTTGTTAAAAATGTTGCAAGCAATTATGAAGTGTTCAAGTTGAATGGGATTTTTCTAGGATCAATACTATTGGTTCGCATTGACTACTTATGTGAGGCTCATATATTTTCGATGGAGAAACCAAACGTACAAGGTTGATATATTTGGTTTTTTTTCTCTTTCACTTTGCTCAGATAATAGACTTCATCCTTAAACACTATCCACATTTCACTCTACAACTCAAGTAAGTAGTCTTTTGACATCATATGGAATCTTTTTTATTATAATTTTATGTAATTATATTAATACATAAGGTGGGGTAACTTGGTTTATCATGACATAAGAAATGGTGAAGATGATAATGGAGTTTTTGTGCCAACTTCTTCTAAGAAAATTTTAGAAATGGGGTTCACTTATAAGAGTAGCGTGGAAGACACTTTTTATGAGACAATTAAATGGGATCAATCTTATGGATTGTTGAAATAGATTATGTAAATTAATTTTGATGGACTATTAGAAACTATAAAACATTTTTTCTATTTTTAATCAAATTTTATAAATATATTTGAAGCATATTCATAATGGACATGGTTGAAAATAAACACATGATTTTTATATTTATACAATATGTTTGTGTTATATATATTCACAAATTTTATTCATAATTTGCTTTATATAAATCGTGTTTTCATTATATAGAAACAAAAATACAATCCCCATATGTTGTAGCATTCCATATTTTCCCAACTATTCACATTGTACTTAGGTTGTTGTCCACCTACCAACTAACTTGACTTGACATAATTTAGGATTTTACACAATTCATTTACACTTCAAAGGATCTCTACCATATTCATTGATTTTCTAAAAGTATGAATGCAATTTTATTCCTAATTGTGAAATCAAAAACTATAGAGATTTTGGGACTAGTATTGAATTGGACAAAAAAATATCCCAAAAAAAAACAACCCATGTGCCCACAAATCATGTTGAGCCTCATAAGAATATCCTTCGTGGTATTCTACCATTTGGAAAACTCCAGGGGACAAAGATATACCTTCCTTAGAAAGTGAATTAGCATGACTGAGTTCCCGTTAAATATGGAAAATAGAGAAGGAACAAAAAACCTGGACTATCTCCTTCAAGTTGATCACCAAATCTTGTAGGTCCAAGTTTTGTATCACCTTCTTACCATTCATCTAGTTAGCGGCCAATAATGAATCAAAAAATACTTGAAGAGTTTTCAAACCTAACACCTAATCTCTTCTTAATAAAAATTTTAATGCTAGGAGTTAAACTGAGTTATTTGTTTTGTGTCTGCTACATACCTTTAAAGTGAAGTAATGTTGATTAGTGACATAAAACACCATCCCTAAACCACAAATATTATCCAAGACCCGGAACGGCCTATCAAAGAAGCTCCAACTTATGCCCTTGTCTATGAGAAACTATTTAACGAAATCTTAGTAGTATCGTAGACTCTTAACGAGTTGAACAGAGTCATCCCCTTGGAGAATACCTAGAAAGTGGGAACATACTTCTCCATGAAATGTTAGTTTTTGTAGCTCAGAGGTACTTCTGCATTGGTGATGCCCAACATGCAAAAGTGATCGAGAAAATGTCTCTCTCTAGTCACTTGACTTTATAAAGTTAAGTGGGGTCTTTTATTATTTAATGAGTAAAAGTGACTTTATAAAGTTTGGGTCATTTAAGTGATTTAAGTGAAATCAATGAAAGATTAAGTCATGTTCATTGATCTTATGGAGCAAGATTTAATCTGATTTGTTGAGATATATGGTTAGGGAAGTTTCTCATTAATGAGTAAATAAAAGGAGCATTTGAGAGGGTGGGGATGCACTTTTCAAGGGAGATTGAGAGGGAAAGTGAAGAGACACTTTTTCCAAGAGAGATTGAGGTGAAAGAAAAAGAGGAACAACAAAGGGGGATTGGCACAAATCCCAAGGAGAGGGTTGCATGCATCCCAATGAAAAAGTTCAGCATTTATGTACAGTTTGTACAACATTTGAAGGAGGGTCATACAGGCATTTATTGTTGGTTGTAAAGTAAGAGTAAGGGTGTAGAAATTGAGGCTATGTTAGACATATGTTTCTAGGCACATTTAATGCTAGAAAATATGTATAGGGGTCATATTGTACCTGCAACAAATCTAGGCACAGAAATCGAGGTCATACTGCTTTGTTTTCTATTGTATTGGGCCAGACAGGGTCGTACATGCACAGAAAACAAGACAACAAGTTGGGAATGCAAATCAAGGTGGTGTTGGGTAGATTTGTGAGATAAGTACAATCATATTCACTGGAAAATTTGTTGTTGTTGTAAACTCGGAAATTTCTTGTGATCTTAATAAGAAAGAATCTCTCCTTGATTGGTTTTCCCTTCGGGGTTTTTCCAGGGGCATTACCCAGAAATCTTTGTGTCAAATGTGCGATTGAATGTTGTCTATTGTTCATTTATTTCCACTGCTAAGTTTCAGATTGCTTAGTCATTTGTATTTATGTTCATAAACTATTATTGAATGTTAGTTGTTTACTGCATTACTATTAAAGTTTTATTGGAGGTTGAATGCAGATTTTGACTAAGTGTTTGAGGTTAGTCACAACAAATTTAACATGGTATCAAATATTGGGCTCTAAGGTTTAGTGGACAGACTGTGGCACTTGGATAGCAGTGATTTGCAAGGGTTTTTGCTTGGAAGAAAGAAGGGAAAAAGGGTCTTTGTCAGTTAGAAAAGGATGACTTCCAGTCTCAGGTATGAGGATAGATTGGAGGGAATATCCAACTACCTCCAATGGAAGGTAAGGATTGCAGTTATTCTCAGGGAGAACAAGTTGTGGGAATTTGTGAGTACCATAGTGACAACTCCTTCGTCATATCCCATTTCCCTGTACCTCCATGAGGTGAAGGAAGCAAGGGAACAGAGGATAATCTTGGATGGAGTGAAAGACTACCTGATACCACATTTGGCTAAGAAGTTGACAGAGAAGGATATGTGGGATGCACTGATAAACTTGTACGAGAAAAAGAATGAGATCAAGAAGATGGACCTAAGGGACAATCTCCACAACACTAGGATGGCCAAGGGAGAGAGTGTGGCCTCCTATCTCACCAATATTAGACAGGTGAAGGATGAGTTGGAAATTGTAGGGGAGATTATTCCAAACATAAGATGGTCTCTAGTACATTTGGGTCAAATTCCGACGACGTGTTCGACGCAATTGCCACTTTATATTGTCGGGAGAACGACAAACAGTGGACCCCATCAAACGTCGTTTCACATGATGCCACTCTTTCGATGCCCTAGCTATCATCTCTATTGCGACGTTTCATGCGAACATGTGTCATATCGGATTTGATTGTCCAAACCCCCATATAGTCATCACTACAACGACGTTACCATACGTTGTAAGACCAACGTATGGTAATGTCATGCAACCAACGGTAAGTTATTCATCTTCGACATGTTTTCTATGGGAGCAACGTTACCATACGTCGTAAGACTGACGTATGGTAACGTCGCTCAACCGATGGCTAGTTATTCATATTCAACGTGTTTTCTATGGGATCGACGTTACTATACATTGTAATACCGACGTATGGTAACGTCGCTCAACCGACGACCAGTTTTTCATCTACGACATGTTTTCTATGGGACCGACGTTACCAAACGTCACAATATCGACGCCATGTAGGTATTTAAAAAAAAAACATCAATTGTCAATCACAAGGTCTATTGTCTCCAACCTCAATGACCTCACAAGGAAAATGGTTACAATGAAACTCACTAGCTACAACTAATGGTATGTTGTTCCAAGTCGCTATTTTCATTTCTTTTTCCATGGGACCATCTAGGGAAAGTGACCCTAAATTGTTCACACAAGCAACCTACAACTTGAAACAACTCAAGAACCATCATTCATTTCTATGAGAAGTTTTCTTCATTGGATTCATCTTCATAGGACAATGTTAATGAAACCCTTATCCATAAGTCCTTAACCATACAAGCATGAATACTATAATATTTTGGATGAGCTTGTTTGCACATGTATTAAAGCATTGGATTTGGATCTAGGGGTCAAATCATGAGATCTCTCGTATTCAACCTCGATGACTACTTGGGATGATGTACCCAATTAAACTCACTTATTGCAACTAATATCATGATGTTCCTATTCATGTTTTTCATTTTTTCCCTTAGAACCATTTTAGGGAAAGTGTCCTTGAATTATCCAAGTAAATAGGCTACAACTCAAAACAACTAAAGAACTCTGAGTTGGTTCAATAAGCAGTATGCTCTATTAGATTCATCTCCATGTGACTATTTCCAATAACACCCTTCTCCATGAGTCCTTGGACATGCAAATGTGCATAAGAAACAATAATGGTTGAGTTCATTTCCACATGTGTTAAAGCACCAAATTTGGATCCAGGGGTTAAATAACAAGATCTCGCACATTCAACCTCGGTGACTACTCAAGGATGATGGACCCAATGAAACTCAATTTTTTCAATTGATGGCATATTGTTTTGAGTGTTGGTTTGCATTTTTTACCCCTTGGACCATTTAGGGCAAGTGTGCATGAAATGTCTAGGCAAGTAAGTTGTAAATTGAAATGAATTGACACTATGAGTCAATTCAACAAGTAGTTTGCTAAATTGTAATCATCTTCATGGAATAGTGCCAATTATTCCCTTCTCCATGAGTCCATGGCCACATAATAATGTATATTAAGCAATTTTGGAGGATGTCATTTCCACATGCGTTAAAGCACCAAATTTTTATCTAGGGAGAAAATCATGATATCTCACATGTTCAAGCTTGGTGACTTCATAGGAACAATAGCCCTAATGAAACTAACTTGTTGCAATTAATGGCATATTGTTCC
>SNQJ01S0024081.1:169420-182906 GCA_010110895.2 Picea sitchensis
TGAAATAACTCAACAACCATGGGTTGGTTTGAAGAGAAGTCTTTTTCATTAGATTCATCTCCACAAGATAGTTCCAACAATGCCCCTCTCATTGGGTCCTTGGCCATACATGCATGTAGAAGAAATTTGTTTTGACAAGGTTGTTTGCACGTGTTAAAGCACCAGATTTAGATTTAGGGGTCAAATCATGAGATCTTTTGGCTTCAAATAATATGAATACAAGGTAATGATTGTCATATTGAAACTCACTTTCTGAAATTCATGGTACAATGTTCTATGTCACTATTTTTATTTTCTACCCCATAATCATTTAGGGCAAGTGATAGTCCCTAAATTGTCTGGGAAAGAAACTACAACTCAAAACAGCTCAAGAACCAATCTTCTCCTTTGGATTGGTCTACATGGGACTGTGCCAATGACACCCTTCACCTCAAGTTATTTTCCATAAAAGTGTGTAGAAGAAATTATTTTGGACGAGGTATTTTGCACATGTGTTAAAGCACCAGATTTGGATCTAGGGGTCAAAGTAAAATATCATGCATTCAACCTCGGTGACTACATGGTTATGATGGCCCTAATGAAACTCACTTCCTAAAACTAATAGGACATTATTCCTAATCATGTGTTACATTGTTTTCCACCATGACCATTTATGGATAGTGTCCCTGAATTGTCTTGGCAAGCAAGCTACAACATGAAACAACGAAAGAAACACAAGTAAATTCAATGAGTAGTATACTCTTTTAGTTTGATCTCCATGGGATATTGTCGATGACTCCCTTATATGTGAGTCCTTGGCCACAAAAATGTATATAATAAATGATTTTGGACGAGGCCATTTGTACATGTGTTAAATCACTATATTTGGATCTCGGGGTCAAATCATGGTATCTCTGACCTTAACCCTTGGTGAAGACATGAGGAAAATAGCTCAAATGGAAATCACATGCTGTAATAGACACCACATTGTTCCAAGTCAAAGTTTTCATTTTTTCCCCAAGGACCATTTAGGGAAAGTGTCCTCGAATTTTTTGGGTAAGCGATCTACAACTCAAAAAAACTAAAGAACCTTGAGTCAATTTCATGAGAAGTCTAGTTGGTTGGATTCATTTTCATGGGATAGTTTTAAGGATTCCCTTATATGAGAGTACTTGGTCATACAATCATTTATAAGAAACAATTTTTGACAAGGGAATTTGCACATCCGTTAAATCATTGGATTTGGATATGGGGGTCAAATCACGAGATATTGGACATTCAAATTCATGACTTCACAGAGATGATGGCCCCATTGAAACTCACTTGTTGCAATTGAAAAAATATTGTTTTAAGTTGTGATTCACACTCCCCTAGGACCATTTAGGGCAAGTGTCTATGAATTGTCTGAGAAAGTGAGGTACAACTTGAAAAAATTCAATAATTGTGCGTTGGATTGATGACCAACCTCCTTCATTGGATTCATATACATGAAACAATGTCAATGATGTTATTCTTGTTAAGTCCTTATCCATAAAGTGTGTAGAAGAAACAAATTTTAACAAGGCCATTTGTGTGTGTTAAAGCACTAGATTTGGAACAAGGGATCAAATCATGAGATCTCATGGTCTCAAAGAAGTGCATGGTATGGATTTGGCATAATATATGTTTGATGAAAAAATGGAGGGAAATCGATTAGTCAATTGTTAATAAATTGTCATTTTACCAAAGAAGTTTGAGATGCAGCCCATACCTTGACAAGTGGAAAGGAGAAATGGCAAGGTTCTTCTTAGCCATAAACACTACATACTTGGTTTGAGGACTCATAGGTAAAGGATCATAAAGGTTTTTATATGGTGTTTCTTGGGCCCTATGGTTAATTAGAAATGCCATTATGTTATAGGACAAGTTAATATCCACCTCCAAGTTTTCTATAAAATCAAGTTATTTTATGAAGGACTCAAGGTACCTTGCCAGACAAAACCTTAGAGGAATATAAGCACACTTGAGATTAAAAAAACAAAAGCATGGGGATTTTTTGATAGGGCCTGTTAAAGCAACCCCAATACATGCAAGGCTATAGGTGCACTTCGTTTTTTTTATTCAAGAAACATTTCTTTTGAGGATACTTTTTGTGGAGGTACTAACAATTGGGATAAAATGAAAGCACTTGAAACATTGATAAGAATTACAGTAGAAAGAAATATTGATTAATTATAGGTTGTTTCTTACTCAAATTTGGTTATAGATTAGATGTTGGGGAACCATAGAATACAAAATATTTGTTTCCATCCAATTTATAACCAAATAAAGTTGTTGGAGGGAATATTCTCTCATATATCTTATTATCACATCTATAAGGAGCAAAACAACTTAGTCAATGCCCTGTCAAAAATATCTTTGGAGATATAGCATACTACCATCAACATGGTAGAGTAAAGGGAAGGGTAAAATCCCTACCCCCTGTCTCCAGATATTTATTTAAATGAGCTCTATCCATTTTGGATAATGGATTTAATTTCCTTATTTTTTTTGAACAATTTTGCTACTTTCGTTTTTTGTATATCAAGAGGCTGCAATGGATAATTTTATTATGGTTTTCAAGGTGAAACTTTCGAAATGTAACCCCTATCTAGGTTTTTTTTGCTTATGATGTAATATGTTTGTGGACAACTTATTTTGAGATACTACATTTCAAATTCATTCAATTATACTGGAAGAATATCAATAGCTATTCTTGTTAAGTTTTTCTTTCATGTCATAGTGCACTTTATGAGTGTAACTTTACCATTTTTATTTCAACATAAAAATGTTATGGATTTTTCGTGTGTGTGTGTGTGTGTGTGTGTGTGTGTGTGTGTGTGTAAGAAGTATACTTATTGCATATGTTGTATGGAATAAGTAAATAATGTGGATGGATTGATGGATGAAGAAATTATAGTGGATTACTCCTCAATTCCTTTAGAAGACATGAAGATTTTTTCCACACAAGAAGAGCTAGTCTATTCTTGGAAGATTGAAAGGGATGAATCAAGCATGGATATAGTTTATTGAGATATGTTAGTACTTCCTTCCTCAATTGTTGAGTGATCCTACATCTTCTAGTAGATTCCCTTTTCCATTTTGATGTGACCTAAAATAAGTTTATTTAGATCTAGATTAAGGTCAACAGGGAAACTTCCAAGCCTTATAGCACCGGGAGAAGCATTCATATGGCTAGCTTCAAAACTTAAAGATCCATATTGATGCATGCATTGGGTTTTTTCATTTCTAGATGAGGGATATGTTAGAATGTGTTTTAATGTTGTCTAGTGGATTGATGTAATCTTTTAACTAGTTTCATAATGATGATCATTATAACATCATTTGTGGGGAACTTATACATGTAACTAAGCTTCACTAGACTTTAGTAACATTGCACAGGTGCACACGGAGGTAGTTTTGGTAAGTTATTTGCCTAGTGACCATCCCCTCATGTAATGGTGACCTGCACTACTAGGTCCTTTTTATGCACCACTTATCCCGTATCTCTTAATGAGCTTATTTCTTACCTTTATGGTTTGGTGTTTCTTGTTAGAAAAAAGAGGATCACATAGCAATAATATAAAACATATGAAGAAATAAAACACAAGAGATACACAATACAATAGAGACACAGATATACATGGTTCACCCAATATGGGCTATGTCCACCAAATAAATGATCTATCCCTATTCAAGAAGATGGAACTCATATTGTTGTGATCATACCATATTCATACCTATCAACTTATGGTAATAGAAGTGATTCATGGGATTTACTTGTGTTTCTACATATGAGATAAAAGGAGCTTTGTACACATATGATGTAAGATTATTTCCATTCACATATATGTGGTAATGTGAATGCCCCTTTATTCCATATTGATTTCACTCATCGGGTACATACATCACACAATAGGAGTAAATAAGGCTATACAGGTATTACTAGTCCATGTTATTAGTTCATATGAGTATCAATTAAATGGAAATCATTCATGTAATGGTTGTATAGCCTCTACTGCCAAATTAGACGGGTTCCAGTAGTAGGTTTACCATTGAATAGGCATGAATATGGGAAATCAATACAACTGGTAACCTGTAATGGAAGCTTATTAGAGAAACAAGGCAATCACCTTTCCCATATTCATTGATGTCATTGCCTCAATAATATTGGTATAATACAGGTAATAAGTCATTTAGTATTAATCTGCATGATGTATCTTCCTAAGAATGATACCACTCTAATCATACAGAAGCTTCATAGTGAGTTCGATAAGCTATAGATACGAGTTATGCTTTGAGTGCCATATCACGTAGTTTTCATAACAAGATCTTAGTAATAGAGAGCTTAGTGTGATTCCAGGCATTGTGTTGTTTAGTGATGTTTGGTATAGGCTAAGAATAGAAATAAGAATGGTCACAAGAAGGTGTGAGGAGGCTTCCTAGAGTAGTCATATGCCCTTGGTCAAATTCATAGGAAATTTTTTAGAATTAGGGACAAATAGAAACAAATAATGCCTTTTTATTTTTTTGTTCACAAGATTAGCATATATGAGAAAAGAAATAAATAGATCTAAATTAAATTCTGAGTATAAAAAAAATTTCTAAGTGAAAAGATAAACCTCAAGCTTACCTCCTGATATAAGAAAGATGTACCTGTCACATGTGTGGTTGAAAACCTTTATAATATGATCAGAAATAGTTTTAGGTTCATGGATAAGACCTCTAGGGTTTGATCTCTGTCATAAGGACTTAGGAACAGTTTTTCCAAGGTATAGACCATCACAAGACAACTACAGCAAAAAAAAACTCAAATCTGAAATTGTTACACCAAATGGGGAGGCTGCACCAAAAAACTCATATTTGAAATTATTACATCAAATGGAGAGGTTGCACCAACAAAACTCAGATCTAAAACTCTTACATCAAATAGAGAGGCCGCACTAACAAAAAAAACTCAGATCTAAAACTGTTACATCAAATGGAGAGGACGCACCAACAAAACAAAAGTTAGATCTGAAAAGATAGTCCAAAAAGGAGGCCGCACCATCATCAAGAGAGAACAACTAAGGTAGTCGCAACAAATAGGAGAGTGAGGAGTGAGTGAGTGTGAGTGTAATAGAATGCTAGAGGGTATGGTCTTATTTATAGTTAGGGAGAGGGGTTAGGGAAATTTAAAATTATAATTAAATATTGACATTTAATTAATTAAAATGTCAATTAATATTAATATTAATTATAAAAACCCTAAACACATATAAAACCCAAATCACATAAATAAAACCTCAATCACATAAAACAATAATCTAGAATTGTTACACCAAATGGGGAGGTTGCACCAAGAAACTCAGATCTGAAATTGTTACATCAAATGGAGAGGTTGCACCAACAAAACTCAGATCTAAAAATGTTACATCAAATAGAGAGGCCGTGCCAATAAACAAAACTCAGATCTAAAAATGTTACATCAAATGGAGAGGCCACACCAACAAAACAAAAGTCAGATCTGAAAAGATAGTCCAAAAAGGAGGTCACACCATCATCAAGAGAGAACAACTGAGGTAGCCACAACAGATATGAGAGTGAGTGTGAGTGTAATAGAATGATAGAGGGTAGGGTCTTATTTGTAGTTAGGGAGAGGGGTTAGGGAAATTTAAAATTACAATTAAATATTGACATTTAATTAATATAAATATTAAGTAAAATGTCAATTAATATTAATATTAATTATAAAAAACCTAAACACATATAAAACCCCAATCACATAAATAAAACCTCAATCACATAAAACAACAAGGGGGTTCCTTTTAAGACAAAGTCAAGGGGGGGTCCATAATGGAAAAACTTGTCCACATGAGTCTCATAATGACCTATAAACTTTATCATCACTACATAAGGGGGTCCATCAACAATGTGGTCATGTACATATTCATAAGCACTCCTAGGTCTCATGGACCATCCCGAGAGAGAGGAAGAGGATCACACATCAACACATCTTGGTATTACACATCTTGCCCCATAACACATATGGGGACCCTAGAACACATCTAGGGTCTTATCCACCAAGGTACAAGACCAAGGATCAACCCATGCATTAGGCATGGGTTCCCTGGAACACATCCAGGGGCCCCAGAACACATCTAGGGTCTTATATCAACCACCAATGAACACATCCAAGGATCAATCCAAGCACTGAGAAATGATTCACTGGAACACATCCAGGGGCCCTAGACACATCTAGGGACTTATATCAACCACCAAGGAACATATCCAAGGATAAATCCAAGCACTGAGCAAGGATTATCTCTTAGGAACCTACCATTTGGATGACATTTTCTTCCCAGAAGGAAGTGAGAAGATGCCTAAAGTTCCCAATGATGGATCTAATCTAGTTTGGGTTTCCCCCAAAGATAGTTTGTTAAAGACTAGTTCACAATTATCATTAGCTAATTCAATACATCTTTATACCTTTTTATATAAGAAGGATGTTAAGGAAAGTGTTTTTTAGCTTAAGATTGTTTCGGTGGAAGCTCTAATTTTTGCAACCCCATCATAACCCAAAAACTGACTCCCTTTCACCTAAGTTGTCCTCTAGTTCATGATGGTTATATTGAGTCTTTCACTAAAGAGAGGAGATTTTATAACCATGTTATTCTAATTGAGATAGATAGCCATACTACTTAGCTTCCATCTTGTACCAAAGGAGAAAATTTGTATTGTTGCGTAAAGGAGGATTGTTTGGAGCCATAGAGATAGTGAGATTGCAATGAACCGTTTGGAGGCCCAGACATCATGAGATTACAGTACACCCAAGTTGAAATGACCGTTTGGGGCAGAAAGATGTGATATTGCAATGCACCCTTTGGAGTGTCAGGTCAGATCAGATTATGATTAGGGTTATATTCTATATTTTCTAGGAAGGGGTGGAGATCAGAAAATGCTTTGCAAAGAGAACATCATTTGCATTCATTTTTCCTTTGATTGAACTATTTAGGTATAAACTCAAAGAAAAATAGTTTTAATCAATTTTGCAGAGCTGGGGATTATGATGTCCAAAATGAACAAAAGTGATCTTTACCAGGTGGTGTGTATCATGTTCAAGTACATCCAAAATTCCTCCATTCTAATGCAACTTCCCACAACTGGTAATTTGGAGATATTTCTAAGTTGCTTGATAATGTAGTTGAAGATTTTCAAAATGGTGCAACTTTTGTCATTGTGGACAAAATTCAGAACCCTAGGGACAATATTTCAACTCTTATTTTCCAAGATAATGGAGGTGGAATGGATCTTGATTGCATGCAGAAATGTATGACCTTGGGTTAGGGATCCTTTCTTACACATTTTTGAGGAGAAATATTCACAGTTGTTAAGGAATTCATTTCTTTATGAGCATCCGATTTAATATTCTTGTCAATAGAGTCCAAAATAACTCTAGAAAAGAATTAGAAACAAAAATTACATGAAGAGCAGATAGGATGTCCTCAACTTGATATCTCTCTCCTCCATCATGGCCTCTGTGGTGTTGAATAAACATTTCCATTAAGACAAAGGTGAAACATTTTAAGTACCTCACAATCCCAACAGTGTACACGGGTGGTTGGGTATGTTACAATTGGTATCAACGCCAAGATTACAACACTAGGGGATGTATGGGCTCAAGGGAAATGAATGGCAATTATTTTGGTGTTTAGCATTTGAAAAAGAATAAGAAAAAAACATGCTAAAAGCATTTCCGTCTCAAATGGTCATTTCAAATCAGGTGTACTGCAATCTCATGATGTCTGGGCCTCCAAATGGTTCATTGCAATCTCTCTATCTCTTTGCCTCCAAACGGTCCTTTCAATTTGGATGCACTGCAATCTCATAATCTTTAAGCCTCCAAATGGTCATAATGTTCATTTCAGTAGGTTCCATTCCTCCAAATTGTTGGAGTTGCTTCACAGACACCTAGGATTTATTTTTCCTAAGGTTTGTTGGAGTTGCTTCAATACACCTGCTGACTTATTTTCCGGTTTTAATTTGTTTCTATTAGTCATAATTACGTCCATTATCCACTTCCTATATTTTAGAAAGAATATTACACCTAGAGAATATTCTCTTCACACTTCAATTTGACTATTGAGTTGAGTTTAGATGTTGTGCATTGGGATCATCACCATGCTAATCTGACCTTGCCTTGGTATCATCACCAAAGTGGTGCATTAGCCTTGATTCCCTCGGTTAACTCCTCACTCACTCGCGGTTCACTACTTAACTCAAGACTAGTTGGACTAGCGAATCAATCAGGCGCCTAATTCCCATAACTCCGCCTCACTGAGAGACTAGAATAGGTGGAAGTTCCCTCCCATAACCGTTGGTGTGTGTCCATATCACTATATAACACCACTATGGTGACTTGTCTACCTCCTGTCAAACTCATTGAGTTATACAAAGTATAATTCAAATTATCTTCATTATTCATAGCTGTAGGTTAATGAGAATTCTTTCCATTCTCCTTCTCCAATTCTCTTTGCAAATGTGTTTGTTATTGTTTATCTAGATCTATTATGTGTAGCTAAAAAATTTACATGGTATCAGAGCCGACAGATCATAAGCAAAAGTTACACCCTCGAGAAATTCTTTTGATGGTACAAAAGATTGAAGATAACGAAAAGATGGATATCCAAAAAGAATTCATTCTGCTAATCTTACAACTATTTTGCATGGAAGGAGTAGGGAATAAACCATACATGCCATCTGATCCACGTGGTTGTATATAGGTTAACCATGAATACAGATATATAGAACTGACATCATCCATATACAGAAAAATCCAAATAATTTAAATCGTGATGGATGAGGCACTCCTCAAACACTTTTGTTCTTTATTTCTCCAATCTCCTTTCATATCCTCCTCGTATGACCTCCCACCGAAGTCTGGAAAAATATTGAAGGGATCTTTGGAAAATAGGATGATATGAGGGGGACACATGTTGGAGGTGGATCTTCCCACATCAGATCCAAAAATCTTCACAATATCCAAGATTTACAAAATTCAAGGATTTCCTATCGCAACTCAAAGCTATAATAGATAAATCACAGGAGAAATAAATGGTTCTCACCGTTCTCTCTAAGATTGGTCCTGAATTATCTATATATCTTATATCTATATTCCATACCGCCGATTCAATTGAGCCATTACACCTAGAAGATGCCTCTTGAGGACTCTTTGCATCAACTCCTAACACAAGAGCAAAACTAAGATCATCACCATGGGCGAATCAAATGTCTAAAGGCGATGTTCACCGCGGTAATGATGGCAGCCAACAATATTAGAAATCTAAAGATAAAGATAAGTAGAAAATCTCATGCACATAAGAAGAAGGAAGGGTACACAAAACCTTCCACCAATGCCTCTAGATCCAAAAGAGAAAAGGCAAGAAAAGAGAAGAATGCAATATTGTCGCCAAAGATTCCATTCAAATCAGCATGCAGCATGAAAATAGATCTGATGTCCTGTGACACTTCAAGAAAACAACCTTGGAGATCTCTATCCCCGAGGGGGCAAAGAAGAAGAAGCTAGAAGAGCAACTACAAATTCCAAGAAAGGTAATTCTATCCATGCCTTGATTACAATCAACTCCTCTCTCCTTACAATGTTTGGATTGTAGATTCAGGAGTATCACATCAATGGCTGCCTCATGTAAAGTATTCTTCTTGGATGCATGCAAAGGTCCCTCCTATTCCGATGGGGACAACTCTCTAGTCAAGTCACTGTCAAAGGAAGGACTGAACTCACCAATGGAAGCTTCAAAAATGTGTTGCACATTCCCAAAAAAAAAATCAATCTTCTCTCCGTGTATCAAATAACAAATTCCGGCACCGGAAAGAGAGTCGTATTCACACCCAATTCTATGGACATATACGACATACAAACCAACTCCAAGGTTGCTACCTGTGAGGTAAATCATCATTCTAGATTGTATGCATTTTCTGAATTCATTGAACATGATTCTTCTTTACCTACCACTCATGTCACATGAAAGTAGTAGGATATGCAAAGAAAGGGTCAGGACATTTGAATTTCTGATACATGCAACAAATTAGTAAGCACAAATTAGTTGATGGTCTTACTAGACATCCATTTCTCCAAGGGAGTGAGGGATGTGTTCTCAGGAAAAAACCCTCAAGAGAAATCGACAAGGGAAAGTCTCTGCTGAGGCTTTCACAATCTTTTAGATCTGATCCATAGTGACTCATGGGTCCTTTTCACATCCATTGATCGTAAAAGCTTTTAGGTTTACTCTCATTTTGTTGATGATTTTTCATTTTTTACTTGGATCTACTTTCTCACAGTAAGAATCCTTAGTCTTCAACACCTCTAAAGATTTCTAAAGCTTTGGTTGAGACACACCGGAAAGAAGATCAAAGTCCTCCAATTGATAATGAAGAGGAGTATGTGAATCATGAGATCCACACATCGCATGAGGTTGGATTCAGCTATGATATAGAATTCCTACACTCCATAGAAAATGAAGTCGCTGAAATGGAAAACCACCTGTAAGGAGATGGAATCTTGCATGTTGCATGCAAAGTCACTACCGATGGAGGATCTATTATGGGATCAAGCAGCACTTAAATGTGTAACATATATCCAAAACAGATTCCACCATAGACTGTTAAGGATAATATCCCTCATTTAGGCTTAGGAGTGGCTCCCTCAAACCATAAGTGGCCCACTTTTTCATTTTGGTTCACGTGCATGGGCTAGGTTTCCCTCTTAAAAGAGGAAGGCACCTGATCAACAGAGCACCGAGTGAATTTTTTGTTGGATAAATTGATGGTGTGAAGGGATATCGCCTTATTGATCTTTCCTGACTGCCTCTACTCATTGAGTGTAGTGTCCACTTGAGGAAAGTGTCTCGCATGTTCTCAAGATCCACATGCAGACACCTTTACTCTTCCACTGCCTAAGATGATGAGCATGCACATGTCAACTCTTTTTCAAACGAGTTTTGATTCATAGGACTTAGAGGATCTGATGATTCAGATTCAGAGTCAAGATCGCTGGATTCTCGTGAGGTCAGAGAGAATCCAGATGCGGCCAGTGTAGCCAGCAGGTCTTAAGTGGTACAGACTACTCTTCAGATGGTGGGATCTCAGGTGATACAATTGATACTAGGAGGACTTGATCCGATTTAGAGGAGCCTCCTATTGAACTCAACTCCACTGAACCATTGCTCTTCCTGTGCATATTTTCTTGGTTCCTACTTCGATCCATATTCTATGGTGAGGATGTTGAAATCCCTAGAATCCACCATGCAGGAGGAGGAGTACAACTCCCTCCTCAGAGAATCATACTTGGGATCTAGTTCCCCCTTCCTTCAGGAAGGAAACTTTTTCAGGTGCAGATGGCCCATGGGTGACCAGAGTGCTTGGATGGGATGATTAGCGAGCACAAAGCTGTGCTTGTTGCCAAAGGCTTTCAACAGGTTCATGGTATTGACTATGATGAGACATTTCATTCCAGAGTGAAGATGGATCCTATCTGATTGGCCCTCGCCATCATGGGTGCCTGGATGGAAGTCCATCGATGGACTTAAGAATCTATTTCTTCATGGTGACCTTTGAGATCTACATGTGATAATTCCTGTGGATTTGTATGCGGATCTTACCCTTTGGTTTGTTGGATCTAAGAAGTTTTATGGTTCTCAACAGTTCAGAAAGGGCATGGTATGCCAAGATGGACTCCCTACCCGCTATTAAGAACTTTGTACATTGTAAATCATACTCAAATGTATACATGCTCAAGATTTGTTGATCTAATTTATACTGAAGTTCCTCAGATGTCGATGATTTGTTGATCATCGGTTTCTCGGCTCCAAATGATTGTTGTAGTCAAGAGGATTCAAAATGACAGGTTCTTGATGATGGAAAAGGGTACACTAAATTTCTTCCTTGGAATCGATATCAATCATGATGCATTAGGCATCAAACTATCTCAAGCCATGAGATCTCCTGAGAGATTTCACATGACATTGCAAGTCCGCTTCCAACTCTTCTTCCTAATGTAGGAATCAAACTTGAGGTGATTTATGGGAGACTCCATCGATTGACAAATACACTCAGACATACAAATTAGTGGGGTGGGATCTTGTTGTATCTCACACACCTATTGCACTTCAAACCCTCTCATAGTAGCTTTACGTAGCTTCCACATTCATGGTAGAGTCGCATGAGCTACTGGAAATTCCCAAAATTCCTCTGGACATAGCTGTGGCACCATCACCTTTAGATCTGCCATGCAGCGTGCACTTACATTAGATTTCATTGGGTTTATTGATTCTGATTGGGATAGTGATAGCATTGATCGCAAATCCACATCTGATTACTCACTCTACCTTATTCCAGAATCCCCATTTGTTGACGAGAAAGAAGCTAAGCAAGTTCATTGCTCCATCTTCACCGAGAGTACGAGGGTAGTTAACATAACCATTCGTGCTATGTATTACAACATTTTCTCACCGAGTTAGCTTCTCCAGTTTACTCCATTTATCGTTAACTGGTGACAAACCAGACAAACTCAAGTTCCTAGAGATCCAATTCAGAGGCATTGGATGAAGAACATCGATATCCACACACTACATCCATCGGGACTTAGTACATGATGGGATCATCGACTTATAGTTATGTCCTTCAGCAGAACAGATGGAAAACATTTTCACCAAGACCTTCACTGAGAAGAAATTCCATTCTCTGTGAGGTCGTTTTGGAGTGAAGGACACAATTACCTAGCAACTGTAGTTCTTCTTTTTACATACATTGTACCTTCCAGGGGGGGGGTTCCCATGAGGTTTTCCCTCTTTCCTCACTTTATTTTCAGTGTATCTTTTGTACTTGGGTACCTAGCATGGCCTTGTTGCCGAGACCCAATCTTTATTTTCACCATAGTGATGTTCAAGAGGGGTGTTGGAGTTGCTTCACACACACCTAGGATTTATTTTTCCTAAGGTTTTAATTTGTTTATTAGTCATAATTATTCATTATCTAGTCTCCTATATTTTAGGAGAGAATATTCCACCTGGAGAATATTCTCTTTCATTTCACACTTTAGTTTGACTAATTGAGTTGAGTTTAGATGTTGCATTGGGATCATCACCATGCAACATTGGGATCATCACCATGCTAATTCGACCTTGCCTTGGTATCATCACCAAAGTGGCACATTATCCTTGATTCCCTGAGTTAAATCCTCACTACTCTGTGTTCAGTCGGTTAACTGAAGACTAGTTGACTAGTTAACTCAACTAGGTGGCAGTTCACTCTCGTAACTGATGGTGTGTGTCCAGATCACTCTAGACCACCACTATGGCGACTTGGTTCACCTCAAGTCGAACTCATTGAGTTATACAGAGTATATCATGTGTAAATTATTCATTATTCATAATGGTTAATGAGAAGTATTTCCATTATTTCTCTTCGTCTTCTTCTTTCTCCAATTCTCTCT
>SNQJ01S0024081.1:182916-194370 GCA_010110895.2 Picea sitchensis
TCCAATTCTCTCTGCAAATGTGTGTATTATTGTTTATCTAGATCTATTATGTGTAGGTTAAAAAAATTTACATGGTATCAGAGCCGACAGACTGCTAAGCAAAAGCTACACCAAAATTTTTTGCAAGTACAAAAGATTGAAGACAACGGAAAGATGGATATCCAAAAAGAATTCATTCTTACACCTTACAACTATTTTGCATGGAAGGAGAAAATAACCATACATATCTGATCCACAGGGTTGTATAGGTTAACCATGAATACAGATATAGAACTCACATCATCCATAGAAAAATCCAAATACTTAAATCGCATGGATGAGGCACTCGAAACAATTTGCAGTCTTATTTCTCCCAATCTCCTTTTTCATATATCTTCCTGTAAGACTCCCAATGAAGCCTGGAAAATATTGGAAGGGATCTTTGGAAAATAGGATGATATGAGGGGACACATGTTGGAGGTGGATCTTCTCACATTGCATCCAAAAATCTTCGACAATATCCAAGATTTCTTTACAAAATTCAAGGATTTATTGTCGCAACTCAAAGCTTGCGGGGTTGATAAATCGGCGGAGGAGAAACAAATGGTTCTTACCATTCTCTCCAAGATTGGTCCTGAATTATCTATATTCATATCTACATTCCATACTGTCAGATTCACCTCTGGAGCCACCTAGAAGATGCCTTCTCTTGAGGACTTTATCGAATCCCTAACACAAGAGCAAACCAAGATCATCAACATGGGCGCAATCAAATGCCCAAAGGCGCATGCACTCACTGTGCATGATGGCAGCCAACAATATTAGAAATCTAAAGATAAAGATAAGTAGAAATCTCATGCACATACGAAGAAGGAAGGGTACACAAAACCCTTCACCAATGCCTCCGGATCCAAAGGAGAAAAGGGAAGAAAATGAGAGAAATGCACATATTGTCACAAAGGATTCCATTCGGAATCTGCATGCATGAAAAAACAAATAGATCTGATGTCTCAGATACTTCAGTAAAACAACCTTGGAGATCTCATCCCTGAGGGTGCAAAGAAGAAGAAGCTAGAAGATCCAAATTCCAAGAAAGGCAATTCTATCCATGCCTTGATTTCCATCAACTCCTCTCCTTATGCTTGGATCGTAGATTCAGGAGCATCACATCACATGGATGCCTCAGAAAAAGTATATTCTTCTTTGGATGCATGCAAAGGTCCTCCTATTCTGATGGGGGACAACTCTTCTGTCGAAGTCACCGGCAAAAGAAGGATTGAACTCACCAATGGAAGCTTCGAGAATGTGTTGCATGCTCCCAAGCTTTCTGTCAACCTTCTCTTAGTGTATTAGATGATGAATTCTGGCATCGAAAAGAGAGTCGTATTCACACCCAATTCTATGGACATATACGACATGCAAACCAACTCTAGGGTTGCTACCGGTGAGGTAAATCATCAGTCTAGATTGTATGCATTTTCTGAATTCATTGAACATGATTCTTCTTTACTGCTTACTCATGCTGATGAAAGTAGTAGGATATGGCATGAAAGGTATGGACATTTGAATTTCAGATACATGCAACAAATTAGCAAGCACAAATTAGTTGATGGTCTACTAGACATCCATTTCTCCAAGGGAGTATGTGAGGGATGTGTTCTCGGAAAACACCCTCAAGATAAATTCGACAAGGGAAAGTCTCAGTGAGCTTTCACACCTTTAGATCTGATCCATAGTGACCTTATGGGTCCTTTTCCACATCCATTGATCAGAAAAGCGAGGTTTGTTCTCATTTTTGTTGATGATTTCTCACATTTTACTTGGATCTACTTTCTCAGGCAAGAATCCAGGGTCTTTCAACACCTCAAAGATTTCAAAGCTTTGGTTGAGACACAATCTGGAAAGAAGATCAAAGTCCTCCGAATTGATAATGGGGGAGAGTATGTGAATCATGAGATCCACAATATTTTCCATGAGGCGGGGATTCAGTTGCAGCATATAGTTCCCTACACTCCATAGAAAAATGAAGTCGCTGAGCGGAAAAACCAATCTCTAAAGGAGATGGAATCTTGCATGTTGCATGCAAAGTCACTACCACAGAGACTATGGGACGAAGCACTTAAATGTGCAACATACATCCAAAACAGATCTCACCATAGATCTGTCAAGGATAATATCCCCTACGAGGCTTAGAGTGGCCTCAAACTGGAAGTGACCCACTTTCATATTTTTGGTTCACGTGCATGTGCCAGGATTCCCTCTGAAAAGAGGAAGGCACTTGATCCACAGAGCACTGACTATATTTTTGTTGGATACCCTAACGGTGTGAAGGGATATCGTCTTATTGATCTTTCCTCGGACTGTCTCATCATTGAGTGTAGTGTCCAATTTGAGGAAAGTGTCTCGCATGTACCTCAACATCCACATGCAGACACCTTTACTCTTCCACCTGTCTAAGATGATGAGCATGCACATGTAAAATCTTTTTCAAATGAGAGTTTTGATTCATAGGACTTAGAGGATTCAGATTCAGATTCAGAGTCAGTACTGTCGGATTCAGAGTCAGAGAATCCAGATGCAGTTGCAGAGCCAAAGCAAAGGCCCAAGTGGGTACAGACTACTCTTCAGGATGCAGGGGATCTCGTAGGTGATCCAGCTGATACTAGGAGGACTTGATCTGATTTCAAGGAGCCTCCTATTGCACTCACTGCCACTGAACCATTGCCTTCCAGGCATATTTTCTTGGTTCAGTCTTCAGATCCATAGTCTTATGGTGAGGATGTTGGAAATCCCTTTTGGGAATCCACCATGCAGGAGGAGTACAACTCCCTCCTCGAGAACCAGACTTGGGATCTAGTTCCCCTTCCTTCTGAGAGGAAACTTTTCAGATGAAGATGGGTCTACAGGACCAAGAGTGCAGTGGATGGACAGATTAGCAGATACAAAGCCAGGCTTGTTGCCAAAGGCTTTCAGCAGGTTCATGGTATTGACTATGATGAGACATTCGCTCCAGTAGTGAAGATGGATTCCATTCGATTGGCCCTCGCCATTGTGGCAGCCAAGGGATGGGAAGTCCATCAGATGGACGTGAAGAATTCATTTCTTCATGGTGATCTCTTTGAGGAGATCTACATGGAGCATCCCCAGGGATTTATGCAGGACTCATCTTTGGTTTGTTGACTGAAGAAGTCACTTTATGGCCTCAAACAGGCTCCGAGGGCATGGTATGCCAAGATGGACTCCTACCTGTTGTCATGGAACTTTGTACATTGTAAATCATACTCAAATGTATACATGCTCAAGACGGTTGATTCACTTATACTTTTAGTTCTGTATGTCGATGATTTGTTGATCATCGGTTTCTCGACTTCAGCGATTGTTGTAGTCAAGAGGATTCTTCATGATAGGTTTTTGATGACGGACATGGGTCCGCTACACTTCTTCCTTGGACTCGAGAACAATCATGATGCATTAGGCATCAAACTATCTCAAGCCAAGTATGCACGAGATCTCCTTGAGAGATTTCACATGACAGATTGCAAGTCTGCTCCAACTCCTTTCCTATTAGGAATCAAACTTGAGGATGGCGGGGAGACTCCACTGGTTGACAACACACTGTACATACAGCTAGTGGGGATCTTGTTGTATCTCACACACTCCAGACCAAACCTCTCATATGCAGTTGGCGCAGTTTCCACATTCATGCAGGAGTCGCATGAGCTTCATTGGAAATCTGCAAAGTGTATCCTTCGATACATACAGGGCACCATCACCTTTGGGATTCATTATGTAGCAGACTCTACATTAGATCTCATTGGGTTTATTGATTCTGAATCAGTTGGTGATAGCATTGATCACAAATCCACATCTGATTACTCACTCAGTCTTGGTTCCAATCCTATTTGTTGGTCGAGAAAGAAGCAAGCTGCCATTGCTCTATCTTCAGCCGAGGTAGAGTACAGAGGGGTAGTTAACATAACCATTCAGGCTATGTGGCTACAACATTTTCTCACTGAGTTGGGCATTCAGTTTCATCGGTCGATCGTCATCTGGTGTGACAACCAGAGAACTCTGAAGTTCTGTAGAGATCCAATTCAGAGGCAGCGGATGAAGCACATTGAGATCCACATGCACTACATCCGGGACTTAGTACATGATGGGATCATCGACTTATAGTTATGTCCTTCAGCAGAACAGATGGAAAACATTTTCACCAAGACCTTCACTGAGAAGAAATTCCATTCTCTGTGAGGTCGTTTTGGAGTGAAGGACACAATTACCTAGCAATGTAGTTCTTCTTTTTACATACATTGTACCTTCCGAGTTTCCCATGAGGTTTTCCTCTTTCCTCACTTTATTTAGTGTATCTTTTGTATCTGGGTACTAACATGGCCTCGTTGCCGGACCCAATCTTTATTTTCACCATAGTGATGTTCAGAGGGTGTTGGAGTTGCTTCACACCACCTAGGATTTATTTTTCCCTAAGGACATTTTGTTTATTAGTCATAATTATTCATTATCTGGTCTCCTATATTTTAGGAGATAATATTCTACCTGGAGAATATTGTCTTTCATTTCACACTTTAGTTTGATAGTGAGTTGAGTTTAGATGTTGCATTGGGATCATCACCATGCAACATTGGGATCAACGCCATGCTAATTCGACCTTGTATTGGTATCATCACCAAAGTGGCACATTATCCTTGATTCCACGAGTTAAATCCTCACTATACGTGTTCGGTCGGTTAGCGAACTAGTTGACTAGTTAACTCAACTAGGTGGCCGATTCATAAATTGATGGTGTGTGTCGAGATCACTCTAGACCACCACTGCTGGGCTTGAGATTCACCTCAGAGTCGAACTCGTGGGGAGTTATACGAATTATATCATGTGTAAATTATTCATTATTCATAATGGTTAATGAGAAATATTTCCATTATTTCTCTTCGTCTTCTTCTTTCTCAATTTCACATAATATATCTAGCTAAACAAATGTGTGTATTATTGTTTTAGCTAGATATATATTCTATGGAGTTTCAACACATTTACACAAATATCTTGTCAACATACCCAGAGCTTGACACCAGACCATGCCCTATACCACCACATAGAGATAGATATAGATTTAGGCATTGACCTGGAAGCGATGTAGACCATGACATAGACCCCCTAGCTCCATCCCAAAGCCTAGGCATAACTTATACTCAATCCTTAACCCTATATTAATTTGATCCATGAGGACGATGGAATAAATAAATTTTTCTTTCTATTGAAAGATAATAGAGGAAGGATTAATCTAAAGTGTTCTCTCAAACAAGATACTTCATGTTGAAAAATGACTAGCAAATTATAATTAAATTTAAGTGGTACCTCTTCAAAATATGTGATTTGGAGTTGGATCGAGAACTTTGTACCATGATTTCACCAAATTTTGTACCATGATTTGACTACATCCACACCTCCAAACAGTCATATGTCTATTTCATTGAATCATCATTGTCTTGTGACTATTTCTCTGTCTCCACATTCACTCTCCATAAATAGTGATTAGAAAATGATGAATTGAATGAAAGGGACATATGACCTTTGAACATGTGGATATAGTCAGAGAAATCATGTTTTTAGGAGGTAGAATACTTATGAGATTAGTATGATATTTTATTTTGATGAGAATTAGCGTATATGTGTAATAAGGGGGAGAGGAGAGAAGGGAGGAGGGAGAGATCCATCAAGCATCATAATTTTAATTTTTAATGGAACCAATGAAATGTACCTCATTTTTTTTCATATTTATTCTCTCCATTTCCATTGTTGTGTTGGCTATCCCCCCTTTGTTTGGGGTTTGGGGGCTAGAGGGAGATAAAGAGGGAGAGGAGGAGGAGTAAAAGAGATATAGGGAGGTAGATAAAAGCTAGAAGAGGGAAAAGAGGAGAAGAGAGAGGGAAGAGGAGAAGAGAGAGAGGGGAGGGAGACAAATAAAGGGGAGGTAAGAGATGTAATAATATAGAAAGGAGGGAGAGAGAAGATAGAGGCAGAGGTATAGAGAGATAAGGGGTATAGAGGAGGGAGGAGAGAGTGTAAAATAGGGAGAGAGAGGGAGTGGGAAGAGAGAAACAAGAGTGAGAAAAAGGCATGAAAATGATAGAAATAAACTACCATTTTGGCGGCATGTTCGAGAACCATACATTCATGTTATAATTTATCCATACATTCATGTTAAGATTTATCCATTGGTTAACCATAAACTACAATGACATATCCATAATATCTAGAGGACATAATCAAAATATTATACATACCTAAATGTTGATTTTTCAATTTAGCAATCAAACATAATAATTCATAAAACATTAAACATAATTTATAACTAGAATTGATGGCTATATAGAATTATATGCTGAAAGGAGAAATCACGCCTGATCTAATAAACTGGTTGACCATACCATTGGAATGGTTAGCCCCGTGTGTTTCTCTTCATATGTATGACCCTCTTTTTGTCCTGAGCTTCCCTCACTCAATGAGAAAGAAAGATCTTAAAGTACGACAAAATCCATTCAACCTCCATAAATATCTAAAAATCAAAACAAAAGTAATATTTGTAGCGCTTTATTTACTCTAAGATGCATTTTATGAGAGTGTTAGAACATCCATGAATGAGAGATCCTCTTGGTTTAGATAATAATTTATTGGAGTCACACATCTAATATTTGATCAAGCTACCTCCCTTGATTTGAAATGTGACAATGAAGTCGGCATTGACTTTGTTGTTGTTATTGGTCGAGGAGGTTTGCTCCAAGATGCGTAAACCAGCAAAATTCATTGCCTCTGTGGGAGCCAACCACATGAATGTAGAGCTCTTATGGCCCTTCCACCACCCCCTCAAATCCTCCTCAATTCCCCAATACCCAACATATAAATCCATTGAAATGTTCTGTTAAAAACAAACATATATACATAACTATATTCACAATTGTTTACAATGAAATAAATATTTCCTTGATCCATTTGAATTGAGAGAAATATGGTGAAAATAGATTTTATATATTAAATAATTATTAAAATTTTTCATTACATCATCATTAGATTACTTTTATGATGGCCTCTTCTTCCTATCTCTATAGTTCCTAATCATTTCATCAATATCTACGTCTTCGTTCTCTCGGTGTTCTTCAAAATATGATTGTGATTGCGTATTATCACACAGAGCATGCCTAGTTGTTGGGTACTCACTCTTCAAAATCTGATTGTGATTTCATCCTCTCACATAGAGCACGCCTAGTCTCGAGGTACTCATGGTGTAATGGAGGCTGCTGTGATGAGGCATCACCTACAAAAGAAAAAAATACAAAATTTAAATGGTCAGTTTTAAATATCATTGAACTAGTTCAGTAATATTAAAAAAACACCCGCAATGTCATTATTTACCTAGTGCAATGGTCGGCACCGTTGGAATGGTTTCCCCCACGTACTCCTCTTCAACTGTATGAGCCTCAAGTACAACATTCTCTATCATTCAGACCACAAACTTTATA
Source organism: Picea sitchensis (assembly GCA_010110895.2). Classification (NCBI taxonomy): domain Eukaryota; kingdom Viridiplantae; phylum Streptophyta; class Pinopsida; order Pinales; family Pinaceae; genus Picea; species Picea sitchensis. The sequence goes on from SNQJ01S0024081.1 coordinate 190,428, forward strand.
AGGACAATCATAAATGTATAAGTAAAAAAAATAGAAGTAAAAAATGTATAATTATGAAATTATTAAGTATGTGATTAAAATACATCCATATTACCATCATGTGCCAGCTCAGTCATAGCACCATCGTGGAGATGTGCCCCCGTTGAAAATTAGGACTGAATGGAATCAAAACCATCTTCTGGTTTCAAACTGTTATCAACGCACTGCTCTCCAATACTAGTGCATTTGTTGACAGTGTTTCTCCCCTGATTAAAACAAAGTTGTAAATATTAATAATGTCCAACATGATTGTATTATATTGATAATAAAGGTTAATCTGGATTGAATTTTATTTACCTTATCCTGCAAAGTGGTTCTTGGTATCTGCCCCAAGATTTTTCGGTGTGCAACTACCGCTTTATAGTCGTACTTATAACCAAGCTGGAATTCTTCCTTCGTGGTTTTAGTACCAAACTCGTCACTCTGCATTGCATAAGAGTATGTATTTTTTATGTTATTCTCTGCAATTACCTAAAAGTTTTAAGGCGATACAAATAAGATATTTAGGTACTTATAATTCTTGATTGCAACTTCAAGTAGCCTCCCTAGCCTAGCTTTTGTTGGCCACATTTGGAAATCCTTGCTTTTGTGGACTTTGACGTGTCAGTCAACCTATCATCAAAAGTTTCAAGTATGTTAATATATACCACAATTTTGTTTACATCTAAAAAAAATTGAAGGTATTCAATTGAAATTGTAATTTACCTTCTGGGATGAGAGGGTGTTTTTCCTTCAACTATCAATTTCTTCTATTTTGCGTCCCCAATGAGGGCCTTCCACTCCTCTAGAATCATCAGAGGATTCTCATACCTATCTTTTTTTTTAAGTGTTTCCTATATGTTTCTCGTGTATATTTTAAATATTGGCTAGTTTCAGTGGTGGTCAAGGTCTTATTAAATGTATATACACCAAAAAGTATTTCTAGATAATCCATCAATTCTTTTTTGAGGTTGGAATTCTGGGAATTCCACCTCTCCCGTATGGTGGGCCCAAAAATCGGCAAAGCCTTATTCTCTAAGGACCTGTAAAAATCATTGTTTCCTACACGCAAAATGATTATATGATTATTAATTTAAAAATAATAATTTAGATGATTTATATTTTTCTACATATAGAACATGAAAAAAATAAAATTTTAAAAATTACTTAGGACTTTAACTTGCTTTAATGGAAGCCCTTCCTCGTTGACCATAAAGGTTCTCGTAAGGTTCCATGTGTTGGTCACATGTATTTCTTTAGGAAAATAAACCATATAGTTTGTCAAATCATCGGCCTCATCTCCATCACCACCTCCAAAGCCTACATGTGCGGTCGCTTCCTCGATGTGTGTGTGTGTGTCATGGCTCCCACCTAATGGTGTGGAAGGTGGAGATCTGAATAGTTGTGTCCAGACATCTATACGAGGCCCTATGTCAGGACCCTATGGAGTATGTGCAGTGCCACTAATACCGATACCATGCATGTTGGTGTCAGCAGGATCCAAAAATATCTATATAAGAAAGAAAACATTTTTTCGTTTAGAAAATGTAAGAGTTAAAAATCAATCTTTCATAATTGATCTTATGACATAAAAATAAAACCACTTGAAATTATGGTTATTACCTTATATGTCTTAAGCTTTCTCATAACTTCTTTGATCCTTTCTTCGACCTCAGGAGTTTGATATATAATATCTAACAAGTGAGCTAGTTCCTTGTTTCCTTTATTGATCTTTTTTCTAATTAAAACCATAGGGTCAGGGGATTCATATAAACCTCTTTCGTGAGCAAATCATCATCAGCATCATGTCCCACCGACTACATATTCAACAAAATAAATGATAATTTAGTTATGTAAACAAATAAAATAATTGATCGCCACAGAAATAAAATGCACATTAAATGCAATTAGAAAATTATTGTTCATTTACCTATTCTGAGAATGCTTTTGATTTACCACGATCATCCTACCACATTACAGTAAAATTAGAACCGTGGTCATTATCATGAGAAATAAATTCAAATGTATGAGAAATTCAAATGTTGATAACAAAAATAGGACACACTAAGTACTAAATAGACCGAAGCTCTCCAAATGGATTAACACTGTAAAGAACATAATGAAAATCATAAAATATGAGAATCATTGCTTACAAGTTGGGTAAATTAGTATATGTACCTCCCACATAATAGCAACATATTTATCTATTCGATTCAAATTGTAATCAATCAATAACTCTTCCCCTGCAACTATTGATTTTATTGCACATACGAATACACGGTTTTCTTCACGCCCCTCATATACGCAATTGGGTCGCTTATTTGTGGTCATGGGTCATGTATTTTTTATAAACCCTGCAGTATTCCCCATTGCTTTTGGCCTTCCTTCAATATAGATAGTTTCTCATTTATTTTGATCATTGTCTTTTAGTTGTATATAATTTGCATCCAAGCCATATCTTTGCATACTTTTTGTATATTGGACTATTCGTATCCAATATTTGTAGATATAACAGGGTCTGATGTACTCCATCAATTCATTTAATCTGTCATAATAGACCTTTATGCCATCCATGCAAAATAGTCCCAAACCATGTAATGACGATGGAGCAATCCGGTATATCCTTTCGTTTACACAAAAATCAGTGTTTGTTTCAGGAAGATCCTTGGGTACCCATTGTTTCACTATATTTTTGTACCTCAAGGGCACCTCGATGTCATCTATTCTCTCATGATCATAAGAACATGATCCCCCTTTCGCAAGAAACAATTCCATGTGTCTCTGGAATTTTCTTATGATATTCTCACCTCTAGTTGATCTCCGCCTGTTAGACCTACTAGATGTCTCACTTTCCTCTATTCTACCTGTTAAGCCCTAATATTGGCTCATTACCCATTAATTGGGGCATATTATATTAGTAATTTTATTTTATTTATGTCGGCTTTAGGTCATTAGTTGTAATTGTACCTCCTAGTCTCCTATATATACCAAGGAGACATTTTCATTTTGAATCATCTTGTACTTGAACATTTAAGTGGGGTAAAAGGAGGTTTCCCTCTCAAAGAGTCATATTATCCAAAATTATCTATTTTTCAAGGTGTTGAGTACTTTTTCTAAGGTTTTTCTATGCTATATTTGTATTTGGTTCTTAACATATGGTATCAAAGCTTAAGGTCTTGGGGTTTCGCTGCTACATCTGAGACACCTTGGAATTTTTGCTATAACTTTTTTTCTAAAATGTTTCAGAAAGAACGTCTTGGAGGATATTTATTAGATAGATCAAGGTACGTTGGGTTCAAAATTTATCTCTTGAGGCCTTATACTTTCAGAGATACAGCCTGTACAAGATAGGGTTCTATAATCATATTGAACTGAGTCATTGCGGAATTTTCGCTATAAAAAAATTTATGTAATGTTTCAGACCCTAAACTCCTGAGGCTATTCATATAAATTAGTAAGGTATCTATGGTAAAAATTTCAGCTTCTGGGTCATCTTAAATTTGTAGATACACCCTGTCTAATATAGGGTATCTGACTAGTCCTATTGACTAGTCTCAAGAAGGTGCTCCAGGTAAAACAATCATAACTTCTTCCTAGAGTATCCAAATTGAGTGGAACTAGTTTCATTGGATCATGGACAGTCTGTAGTATTTCTGGTGTGAGTTTTAGAATTTATATCAATTATTTTGTGCGGGGAACGCTATACAAGTGAAATATCCTGGAAAGGCCAAAATTTGGCAAGTTGTGGGGAAGTTACCGTAAATTCCACTTGGCACATCCAATTTTGATCAGACCTGTGGAATTGTAGAGAAGAAATATCAGAGAACTACATAAAAGAAATTTTCATACCCAGAAGAGCCAAAACTTGGGAGATACAACAGAAGAAAGATTGTCTAGCAGAACCACCTCAAAATCAAGGTTCAAA
>SNQJ01S0024081.1:194380-241479 GCA_010110895.2 Picea sitchensis
GACATGTTGACAAGGTGCTACAACTATTAAAGGAGCAACAACTATATGCCAAACCATCCAAATGTTTCTTTGGAATAAAGGAGGTAGAGTAGTTGGGTCATATTGTATCTCATGAAGGTGTCAAGGTAGACCCTAACAAGATTAAGGCCATGATGGACTGGTCGATTCCAAAAACATTGAAGAATCTTAGAGGATTTTGGGGTTTGACAGGTTACTACCGCAAGTTTGTTCGAAACTATGGAAGAATAGCAGCACCTTTAATGGCTCTAACTAAGACGGATGCATTTTCATGGACTCCAGAGGAAACTAAATATTTTGAACAACTTAAAGAGGTGATGTGTAAAGCTCATGTCTTGACCACTCTAGACTTCACAAAAACCTTTATTGTGGAATGTGATGCCTCGGGAAATGGAATTGGTGTTGTCTTAATGCAAGAAGGAAGGCCCTTGGCTTTTGAAAGTCGGCCACTCAAGGGAAAGGACTTACACAAACCCATTTATGAAAAGGAAATTATGGCAATACTACATGCATTGAAGAAATTGTGTCCTTACCTAATAAGTAGGCACTTCAAGGTCGAAACAGATCATGATAGTCTTAAATACTTCTTGGAACAAATACTATCTTCAGAAGAACAACAAAAATGGGTAACCAAGATATTGGGTTATGATTTTGAAATCGTCTATAAAAAGGGGAAGCAAAATGATGTGGCAGATGCACTCTCAAGAAAGGATGGATGAAGATGTTGGGGCATTTCTCTATGCTATCTCAATCCATCCAAACCAGTTGGATAATAGAAGCAAGGTATGAATGGAAGAATGACAAAAGTGTGGACTCTCATTCAAAGGTTAAAACAGGATTCCAGTGCATCAAAAACATTTACATGGAAAAATGATACACTATGGTACAAAGATTTCTTATATTTATGCTTAGAACTCCCAACTCAAACAAAAGGGGTACTATTGGAATTGCACACACGATGGGGCATCTCTCCATCCCAATTGATCAACCATGTATTTTCGTTCATGTCTTTGAAAAGGAAGCCTGACCTCATTTGAATTGAATTGAATGTAATTTAATGTGCTTAGAGACTGTTGAGCCAGGAGAAATATGCCTTCTTGCTGGGCATTAGATAGGATATTTGTGTAGATTAGGTGAGATCTAGGTCAGGTCTGGACTAAACGACCCCATTCATTGAAATTGAATAGAGTAGGTGTACACGGAGGCATGAGACACCCTCGAAATTAAAAAGAGATAGGGAGATCTCATTTTGGGTAGACAAGGTAGAATTAGGAGGCACATGTAGATAGAATGCATGTAGGAAATTTGAGAGAGGCTAGGAACACCTTGTAAAATATCGAGGCATTTACCATTATTATCTGATGAGTTTTCCTGCAGTCATCATTATATACATGTATGTGTGTTCTTTATATGCTTCAATTGTGTATTGTTATCATGTATTTGCAGGGAGTTGGTTTGATTCCAGGTTTAGAGAGGTCTTTGAGGGTTCATGCACCCAGGAGAAGTGGCAGAGAGTGTTAGAGACCCTGCTGAATCCCGATTCTGCTTGAGGAGGTACCAGACTACGTGAGAGCAGAACAAAGACATCTTGAGAGCACACAAGCTTAAGTCATCAACTCACTCTGAGAAGAGGACTTTAGGGTTCTTTGAACACCTCAACTGATCAAAGCGATTAATAGGCAGAGAACCTTTGTTGTGAATGAGAACCTTCTTGAGAGGATTCATGGGAGAGCTCTACCAAGAGGAGGTATTGGTGCAGGTGAATGAGAACTTCTGCTTTGTGAGTTGGAAAAGACGAGTGTGAGGGATGCAGGGAGCTCCGTTTGGAGGGGCGTCCCAATGAGGTGCAAGGAGCCTGAGGAAATCTCTTGTAGAGGTGTTACATGTGAGAGATACTCCGCTAGGAGGCATTGAAGGTCTTGAGATAAATAGGAGGAAGGAACTCATTGAGTTCTATCATATGAAGAAAGAAGAGTCCAGGGACACATATTGGGTTGTTGAATACAGAGAAAGACTAGAACCGCGGAGGTTTCTTGAGAAAGGAGTCAAGAAGGCATTGATATTCTCCATTTGAGGGAGAAGAAGAACAAATTCCCAGAGGGAGTCAGGGGTGTATGCATGGAGGCTTCCAGGACTGGAATGGCCGCTAAGTGCAAGGATTTTGCAAGGAGAGTGCAGAGGTAAAAATTGAACCCTTTGAGGATTCAAGGGAAACTCGGGAGACTGAGCAGTGAGGTACAAGGTCAGGCCCTTGAGGAAGCCCGAGAGACTATTGTCATGAGGAGTGCAGTGGAAGAGCTCAACACTTGAGAGTTATTTGAAGCTGTGAAATGAGAGTCCCGAGCGAAAGGTCAAGAAGGTAGAAGAAGTAAGCTCAGGAGGGATAGCCCCATGGTGAAGACTTTGGGAACAAAACCAGGAGGAGCTCGAACAAAAACGGGCCTTGGAGCAGGAGAAATTCCCAAGGAGGAATTGGATCAGCAGCAGGCAGACGGGATTAGCGTGGGAGGATCATGAAATCGGCTGACCCGTCCCGGATCGTGGCGAAGTTGTGCGGGAGATAGCCCGTAAGCATAGGTGGGAAAGAACCCAAGTCCATAGGACTTCAGGGTTTCAACATTCAGGAGTTGGCAAGGTAGGGCTCCCACACCTACCATTAGAATCATGAAATTACTTGTTCCTGATTTGGTCAGGCCCGTCGATCGTGGAGAGACCGTGGCCTTGAGAATCCCACGTGAATCCCGAACAACGTTACGTTCAGGAGAGCAAGGTTCAATCCCTTGAAATCGCTGACCGTGATTTCTCGAATCGATCCAGGAGCCGTTGATGGAGGGAGAACATGTGGCGGAAAGATACGGAGAGTGGGATTTGGGAGTTTCACGAGTGTGACCTTGTGTATTGTCAGGCTGAACTCGAACCCCTTGAAAATCCCGATAGAGCAGAGAGGAAGAGCGAGGTGTAGAGAAAGAGAGCCTCCCGGAGATGTGACACTTGGCATGGGAGTTAGGGAGTTGTGATACAAGTGAATTGTGGCCAGAGTGAAATCCGATCTGCGATCCAAATCCTTACGAGCAAAAGAGGTGGCGTAGGCGGAGTGGGACCTCTAGGGCGGGTGGAGACGAGGTGTCCTTCGGACTTGAGTTTTAGGTGTTCATGGAATCCAGTTCTCGGCCTTGAGAGTTCTTACCTACGTGGATTAAGCGATCCCTTGAAATCACGAAAAAGAGCCATTAGCGACATGGGACGGAAGTTAGTGGAAGACCATTGGAAGCATATCCCGTATACTCCCGGTGTTGCGGGGTTTGAAGGAGTAAAGTATATCGCACCTTTTCATTATACGATTCCCGATAGGAAAAACCCGAGACCGAGAGCGTTGACCATTGACCATTCGGAGTTCGGGAGGTTCGGAGGAATTGGAAATCCCGGTGAATTTGTGTTAGCATGAATGTCCTTGAACCAAGTACGTGTCTCCCGATTCCAGAAGAAGAGTTGTTGTGGTGACTTGTGACTCCAGGGAGAATTGGGAAGGAAACTTAGACTCTTAGACCCGATGTGTAGAAAGAAAGGTCTAGTGGAAGCCCATTTCCTTTCAGTGAGGAGCTCGTTACCCGTCAAAGATAATTGCTCAGTGGGATTTCATCTGTATATGCGAGGTGAAGGAAAAGCCGAGGATTCGCAGGCTAGTAGGACTTACTTTGCACCCGAGTATGATCAATGAAACAGTCGAGGAAGGGAGAGCTGAGAAGATAAGTTAGTTGAACTTCGTAGGGAGTGACAGCTCAGAATGCACTTAATGAATAGAGGTAGAAAATTAACTCTTGAAGGCCTTGAGAAGAGCGAGAGATTGATAATGAGAGTGAGAGAGAGAAAATAGAGAGCTTCGCTGACATGGAAGCCGAGATAGAGAGGCTCGAATCAACGATCTCTGTGAGAATAAGAAAGTGGTTGAGGTATGTGAACCCGAGGCTGGAAAAGGTCTTGATGGTGATGATATTGGTGGGATGAGGGAAGATGAGATGAGATTAGATCACGGGGATCTCAAGAGTTTACCATGAGGAGTTAGAAGCGAGAAAGAAATTCCAATTTTCCATGGGGGCAATGGGGTTGAGAATTCGGTTGAGGATCTCCGCAGGTATCATGGGGCAACCAACGGGAATTTCAAATTACCGGTTAGGCGAGAGAGAGCGAGAAATGAGATGTGAGGATCTCAAGGCTATAGTGAGGACATCCAGCTTTGCATTTACCATTTCAGCGTTGGTCCAGTCTGCGAGGTCTCGAGGCCCCTGCAAAGAGGAAGCCCAGTCGTATTAAAAGGCACTGGAGGCGGGGATGGCATGAGGCGTAAAGTCTCTCTTGGACTCGAGGAGAAATTCAATTCAGGTTCTTTGATGAAAGTTGGTCAGTTGATCTCATAATTTGCACTGAGGAAGCGATTGACATCCCATCTGCCAGTGGGCGAGGGGATGAAGCAGAATAAGACCATATGTGGGTCATAGTAACTTCAGTGAGTTAGGAATCTGACTAAGAGAAATTTGTGAGCAAGTGAGCTCAGGATAGATAATGGATGTGAATCACATTTGTGAGAGGAGGAAGTTCAGAACGATATTCTGATGGTTGTGGGAATACAAGTATTCCTACCAGCTGCCCAGGAGGAGGCATAAAATTGTATTCTGAATCTGTGGCCAGCCGGCCGTGAAGCGATCCTACAGGGGAATGATTGTGGAAAAAAAAAAGAAATTGGAGTAGGTATCTGAGACTACCCAAGCGGATGAAAGGAAGAATGAACGTTCTAAGGAACGACTCAATGACTTCAACTTAGAAAAACCAAAAGGCAACATTTGTGACAAAAGCTTGAAGAAGCTTGATCATTTCAAAGAATGGCTCGACATATTCCCGATACTTGGAGGCAGAAGGCCCTGCTTGATGGGGAGTTCTGTGAGAAAAGTAAATAGGTGAAAATTGGTGGAGATGTCTTGTGGTTACCATCCGGGGAAAGGCTGAGAGATCATGCTTAGGCTACTTGTGAGAAAAACTGAAAGAATGAATACACAGATAGCATATGTCTTGCTGAGCTTTGGGAGCAGATTGAAGCCCTAGAAGGCAGGGTGAAAGTGCAGGGCATACACATCCAACAGGTGAGGTTGGAAGCGGATGAAGAGGATGACATGGGAAATCATGATGATGAGTCCATGGCCCAAAAAATTTTACTGATTGTAGGCCTGTGAAAAACCGACCAACTGGAGCAATTTGGAGTAAGAGCGATCAAGGAAGTCAATAAGATGTTGAAATTCGTATGACTGCCAGTGACGAGAAGAAAAAGCGGCTGACTGACCTTGTGGAAAGCTTGTGTGGCAGAATGAAGCGGTGAAAAGCTCAAAGACATCTGAGACCAGGTAAGATTCCAAGCAACTACAAAGGAGCTCATGGCGAGAGAGATCTCATGATTTTTTCTGTTGTGGAGTATGATGCGGGGGCATCTCTCAATAACCCAGGTCAACCCATTCAGTACTTTTTACTCATTCATGTCTATCTTTGAAAGGGCCTTGACCTCATTTGGTGGAGTGAATGTAATTTTAATGTGCTTAGAATTTTGTTGGGCCAGGAGAAAACCATGCTGCTATGAGGCAGTGGGTGGATAGGCCTTGTGTAGATTGGCTGAGATCTAGGTCCAGGTGCTGGACAAGTATTATTCATTAATTAGATAGGGTGGGTGTACTGGAGGCAGGGAGCACCCTCAGGGGTAAAGGAATGGGAGATCTCATTTTGGGTAGACAAGGTGGGGGTGGAGTGGTACATGTAAGATGGAATGCATGTAAAATTTTGAGAAGGCTTCGGGGACACCTTAGCAAAATATTTGTAGGCATTTGCCATTTTTTAATACAGAGCAGTTTTTCCTGCCCCAGTCTGTCATTATATGCATGTATACGTATGTAGTAGTATTCATTATATTCTACAATTGTGTATTGTTATCATGTATTTCTGAGGAGTTGGTTTGATTCCGGTTTAAGGAGAGGTCTTTGAGGGGTTCATGCGGAGGCGTGGCAGTGTTGAACTCTAAATCCAGTGCAGTGAGGAGAGCACTTGAACTCATTGAGGAGGCAGACAAGAACATCTTGAGAGCACAATCACCAAGATCATCAACTCATACAGAGAAGGAGAATTTGGGGTTCTTTGAACACCTCAGCAGTCAAAGGCAGTGTAGGCTTGACCTTGTTGTGGAAAGAATGCCCCTACTTGAGAATTTTTGCTTAGGAGCTCTACCAAAGGAGAGGGGTATTGAGAGTGCAGAGTGGAGACTGAGGGAACTTCTGCTATGAGTTGAGAAAGACCCAGTGTGAGAGTTCCCGAGGGAGGCTAGTTTGGAGGACATGCAGTGAAAGGGTGCAAAGGCAGGAGAAAGAAATATAAGCTGTGGGAATTGTTACATGGAGGAGATACTCCGCTAGGAGGGCGTTGAGGGGGTGCGCAGATAGCCTAGGAGGAAGGAACTCATTGAGTTCTATCATATGAAGAAAGAAGAGTCCACTGAGGGAACATGTTGGGTTGGAGAATACCTAGAAAGACTTAGCACAGAGGTTGCTTGAGCAAAGAGCCAGGAAGGCATGTTGATTTCTCCATTTTGAGGGAGAAGAAGGACAAAACCCAAGGGGTTTGGAGTGTGTGGGCTTCCAGTGGAGATGGCACTGCGTGCAAAGGATTACTGAAGTCACAGAGTCAAAAGTGAACCCCTTTGAGGATTCAAAGGGGGAAACTCGGGGAGACGAGCAGCATTGAGGTACAAGGTCAGGCTGTCGGGGAAAGGAAAAGAGACTCTTGTCCTTGAGGGAAGTGCAGATTGGAAGAAGACTCAACACTTAGAAGTTGTTGAACCTGGCGTGGCTTGAGAGTCGAGCGAAAAGGTCTCTAAAGGAGTCGAAGGAAATGAAAGCTCGGGAGGGATAGCCAAGTGGTGAATACTTTGGGAACAGACCCAGGAGGAGCTCGAACCGAGAGAAGCTTAGGAGCGGGAAAATTCTCCAAGGAGGTGGATCAGCAGGTGGGATTCACATGTGGTCATTAATCCCAGCCGTCAGTCGTGCAAGCGAGAAGTTGTCACGGGGAGATAGCAAGTAGCCTGAGTGGGAAAGACAAGTCCCTTCCCGGACTTGAGGTTCAGCATTAGGGGAGTTAGCAGGTAAGGGCTCACACACCTACCATTAGAATGTGAAAGTCATACGATTTCTGATTTGTCCAGGCTTGATGCAGTCAGGAGGGACACGTGAGTGCAGGGATCCCACATGGAATTGGGTTTGGCCAGTTCCTGGAGGCAAAGGGTTCAATCCCTTTGAAATCACAGCCGTGATTTCCAGATGTCAGACTATTGTCGAGGAGGAAGAGCTACGTGGCCGAGAAGATCTGGAGAGTCCAGGGATTCCAGGGGTTTCACAGTGTGACCTTGTGTATGAGAGCCCTTGAACTCCCAGAACCCCTTGAAAATCCTGATAGAATGAGAGGAAGACAGGTGTCAATAAGTAGGCCTCCCCAGGAGATGTCGACACATGGCATCAAAGAATTGGGGTTCGGGGTTTTGTAATGCAAGAGAATTGTGACCGGTGAAATCACGATCCCATGATCCCCGATACGCCTGAAACAAGAGTGTGGCAGTAGGCCCCGGGAGTGGGACCCTCCATGGTGGGAGAGGCAGTGTCCCTCCCGGACTTGGGGAGTTTGGTGTTGAGGGGAATGGAGTTCAGCCAAGGATTTCTTACCCTGTGGTTGGCGAACCCGAAATCACGAAAGGGCAGTAGCGTGATAGGACGGAAGTTAGTGGAGACCGTGGAAGCATATGCGGCATATGCGGTGTTGAGGTTTGAAGGGTAAGTATATCTGCTGCCTTTCATCGCCCGATTTCCCGAATAGAGAAAAACCGAAGACGAGGCGTTATTTGTTGACTGACCGAGGTTGAGGGTTGGAGGTTGGAACATCGGTGGTTGTGTTATGAATCACCCGAACCAGAATTCAGCGATATACCGATTCTGAAAGAAAAGGAGTTGTTATGGGTGACTTAGCGACTCAGGGAATTGGGAAGAGCTTAGACTCGCCGGACCCGTGTGAAGAAGGTCACGGTGGGCTGACTCGCTCGGTGAGGGAGCTCGCGTTACCCGTCAACCACTCTTGATGGGAGGGCACTGAGGATTTTGAAAACCACCATGGGAAGTCAAGAAGGATTTTTTGGGGATGTCCTTAAAATTGATGTTCCAAGGTTTGTGGAAGAATGTTTGGTTTGCCAAAAAATAAAGGTGGAAACAATTAAGACCAGGTCTTTTACAATCATTATCCATCCAAGTGTTGGGAGGAGGTTTCCATGGATTCATCCTTAGGGTTACCAAAATTATGAAGGAAAAGGAATTAATCATCATGGTGATCGTTGATGAATTTGACCAAGTACACACACATTTTGTGCACTCTCTGTCCTTCAAAGCTAGTATAGTTTCCACCACATTCCTGGAACAGGTTCAAAAGCTACATGGAAACCCAAAATTATTGTAAGTGACAGAATCCCATCTTCACTGGACATTTTGGACAATTGATCTACTTCTTGTTTGGGTACTCAAATGGCTCATAGCTCATCCTATCGTCCTCAATCTGATGGACAAAACCAAGGATAGTGGACAAATGTCTGGAGGGCTACCTTCGTTGCTTTGTTTATCAGAGACAAAGCACAATGGTTCAAATGTTTACCCTTGGCAGAATGGGTCAGGTATAACACTTCATTTCATACTACCCAACAAAATGACAACATTTATGGTACTATGGATACCACCTCCTTCCATCCTTCTCTAAAAGAAAAATCTAAAAGGTTCAAGCAGTGGAAGATCATCAAGAATCAACAACAAGTTCTCCAAATCTTAAAGGACAACATGACCATGGCACAGGATCGCATAAAACAACAAACAGATCAACATCGTGGTGAAAGAAGTTTTGAAGTAGGGGATTGGGTGTTTTAAGACTACAATAATACAAACAGATGTCCCTCAAGCAAATAGGAAGGTGATAATAGAAATTATCACTGATTACACTATGGCCCTTGTAAGGTGTTGCAAAGATTGGTACTATGGCATCCTGGAAATTGGAGTTGTTTGCATCTTCAGTGGTACACCCAGTTTTCCATGTTTCACATGCTTAAAAGAGGGTTATAAGCGACAAGATCCCCAGTTCAAACTATATTTCCAGAACTTGACGAGGAAGGAAAAATCATATTGGACCCTAAAGCCATCACTGCACAAAATTTTCCAGCTAAGGAATAGATCCATTTTTAAAAGTATCTCATTATATGGAGGAAACTATCAGTTGAAAATTCCACTTAGGAAGATGTCTTTTATACAGAAACATCAAGAGTTACTCAAGAAGCATTTTGGACAACACTTTTCTCAAGGGGAGGGCATGTTAAGCCCTAACATTGGCTCATTACCCCTTAATTGGGGGCATATGTATTAGTAATGTTATTTTATTTACTTATATGGGTTTTAGGCCATTGGTTGTAATTATACCTCCTAGTCTCCTATACTTAGGGAGACATTTTCGTACACTGAATCATTGTGGCCCTTGTAAAATTGGTACTATGGCATACAAATTGGAGTTGTTTGCATCTTCACGAGTACACCCAGTTTTCCATGTTTCATGCTTAAAGAAGGTTATAAGCGACAAGATCCCAGTTCAAACTATATTTCCAGAACTTGACGAGGAAGGAAAAATCATATTGGACCCTAAAGCCATCACTGCACAAGAATTTTCCAGCTAAGGAATAGATCCATTTCAAAGTATCTCATTATATGGAGGAAACTATCGGCTGAAGATTCCACTTGGGAAGATGAGTCTTTTATACAGAAGCATCCAGAGTTACTCAAGCATTGCGGACAACACTTTCCTCAAGGGGAGGGGCATGTTAAGCCCTAACATTGGCTCATTACCCCTTAATTGGGGCATATTATATTAGTAATGTTATTTTATTTATATCGGTTTTAGGCCATTAGTTGTAATTATACCTCCTAGTCTCCTATATATACCAAGGAGACATTTTCATTTTGAATCATTGTGTACTTGAACATTTAAGTGGGATAAAAAAAGGTTGCCCCCTCAAAGAGGCTTATTATCTGAAATTATCTCTTTTTCAAGGCGTTGAGTACTTTTTCTGAGGTTTTTCTATGCTATATTGATATTTGGTTCTTAACACTACTTGAACTTCCCTCACTCAATGAAGATAGATCTGACAAATACCTATTTTCTTGTACGTCCTATAACACCATTAATGATAGCAACAATCAGTCAATCAAGATGTAACACTAGTTCATTACTAGTATCTTATTAGTATCACAGTAAGCTCATAATGATTACTATAGTGTTACTCTTTCACAATTTTATTATGCCCCATTACTATTGGTATACTATATGATCATTATAGGGGAATGTTTGGAGTCAAATGACATCAACACCAAGAAAGACAAAGCATTTTGAGATATTTTTAGTTTCTTACAAATTCATGTTCTATGACTCTCCCTATCTAGTTTTTCCTTATTTTTGAGATTTGGACTTGAAATGGTTAGAGTGGGATAAGGGGCACTCATGTCATCTATTTTTTCCGGTGAAAAATAGACCCAAACTCTATAGGAACTATGCAAAAAATTAGGATTCCACTTCTATGTTGGGAATTTTTCTCATGTAAATTTACCCTAAGAGTTTTTGGACAATTTAAAGACAACCCAAATCATGGTATTTCTGAAGAAAAAAAATGAACAAGAAAGGTGGAACTTTAACTCACCAAAAAGACTACCCTCTTCGGAAATATGAACATTATTTCAAATACATGAATATGCCAATACTATACTACAATGCATATGTTGAACACTTATGTGATCCCTAATAACACTGATAATACCAATGGAGATCACGACTAGGGAAGAGGAAACTGAGGTGGCTAAGGTGGAGGATGTGATTCCTCAACCCAAGGAGAAGAAACGGTAGAAAGGTAAAGGTGGCCTATACATGTCAAAAGGGAGCGAGCAATTGAGAGTAAAGTGCATTGTTAAGTAACAAATACGAGAGTTGTTATTGATTTGTAACCCAGCGATGGCTACAAAATTGTAAAGGCTAAGGCATGGGTGCTAGTTATTGACAATGGTATAAGTGATGTTGTTGTTGTCCATTATTGTTGTTTTCCATTACCTTGACTCACTCCATCCAAAAAAGGACAATTATTTTAATTACCTTGACTCACTCCATCCAAAAAGGAGAAATGGGACAAGCCCTTATTCAAATTCCACAATTACATATTGGTCAGATTAATGGTGAATGGACATTGCAGCTAAGTGGACATTACATGGGATTCATTATGAAATTTGTAATTTTCACAACTCCCAAGGTATCTTCACAACTCCTAAGTTAGTTCATAACTCTCGATGAAATATTACAACTCTCAAGGCATTGGTCAGAATGGCATAGGTAGTTTGGGGATATTCTTCATGCACATGGACCTCTCATGCCATGCCACGTCACAAAAATTGGAGTGGTCAAATTTTTTACGCATTTGGAGGCATGTGTCGTATAGTTTGATGGATGACCTCCTTGGAGGATGCATTAGGTAGCCATTGGGGATTATATTTATCACATATGGACCTTATTGGACTTCCATTGACTTGAGTATATGATTGACATGATTTGAGAAGGAGGTTACACATTGGATACCTCACACATGACCATTGGAGCTTAATTTAGGGAATTCGTCCACTCTTGAGGGCTTCTTCTCATTACTTGTTGGTATTTTTCACTTTGGGGAGATACGTGTCCACCTTGGAGGATAACTAAGAGGTTTTCATTGCCTACTTTGAGGATTTGGTTTTGGATCTATCCACTTGGAGAATTTTGGAGGCTACATGTTGCACCTTTGACTCATCTTATTTCCTATTTGATGGAGGCATCCCACTCTCTTGGGATTATTTTGATTGGAGTATTGTACATGTGGCTTGACAACCTATTTATTTTACAAAAAATATTAGTTAGTTGGATGAAATAATTCTTCACTCCTCCCTACGCTAAATCTAAGGATTTCACATGAGATATTATTATTCTATTGTAAAGGGAGTTGAGCTAGACTCTATATAAGGAGTATCCATTCCTCATTTGTAGTCATAATTTTATTTTTGGAGCTTCCACTCCTTGGAGCTTAATTGACATATCTTTCTTGGAGCATATGGATGTATAAGGGTTCTGTCTTTATGGACGTTGGTGTCAATTCTTGAATCTTTGCTATCTTGGTTTCTATTCGGTGCATAAAGATTGATTGTGAATGCTCAAGTCTTCTACAAACTACCAAGATCAATCCATTGAAGGGTAAAAACTACCACTTGGAAGGAAGACATTTTGGGGTAACTCCTCTCCTCTATTTGATGCATTTCTTTGTCTATCCATTTTAGGAATCCTAGCAAGGGTATTGAGTACATTTGTGAAGCTATAGTTGATCTTGTTGGTGAAGGTTTCTCCCATAAGGGTCCATTCTTGTAGGGCATTGGTCTTCATTGTTAATATTGATTAGATAAGAGATTATTCTTCCCCTTGGGTTTTAGTCTCTTTATCATAATATTTAGATGAAATAGACCAATTTTGAAAATGGGTGTTCCTTACAGATTTTGAAGACTTTGTTGGGTGTAGAGGTGAGCACATCCATCAATATTGAGACTCGAATAGTAGTCTAGATTTTTATCTCTTCAATGTAAATGTTTGATAACCAATTGGAATTGCTATAAAAAAATTCATTTCATATGTGGTGTGTTCTCAATTTTTCTCTAGGTATGTAGTGGCTTATGTTTAGATTGAATAACAATTTATTTTCCCTATACATAGTGTCTACACTAGTGAACTACTTAAGCAATGGAGCACATCTCTCTATCATAACTTCAAAAGTTGTGGATTGTGTCATTGAATGTATTTAAGTAAAACACAATGGAATGACATTGTTGTGTCAGAAAAATACCTATCCCGTAGTCATATGCGTCATATTCTATATCAAAAGGATGAGCAACATATAGCAGTGTAAGCATAGGTGTAGTGCATAGCTTCAACATCTTCACTTCTTCAAAAACATGTTGTTGCACCTTGGTCTAGATGATGAAGCCTAGTTTCCTCAAATTCCCATGGGATCATTAACTTGTAGCTTTCCTTCTAGCTCAAACAAGAGGTAAACCAATAGGGTATGAGGCTGGAATAAACTCCAGCAATACAGAACCTTCGATATGCAACAAATGAATTAGTAAAATAGGTACCTCCTACAGGTTGGTTGATTGGTACAAATTGTAAGTGTTTTGCATTACAACTTTAATTAGTGTGCGCCCTTACTTGAACATGTATCAGCATACCAAGAATACCCCAAAGGATGGTAAGGGATAAGGGTTCCAGATCATGGTATAATCCTTAACACAGTCATACAAACAAATCAATGATAATATTTTTCTCATTCATGTAGACAATTTCATTCACCTATTTCATCAAACAGTTCAGATGCAACCTTATATAATCAACTTGATGCTGGAAACAAATATAAAATTTTAACACAAATATCTAAATTTATTTGCATAATAGAGAATGTGTATTTCCAAGCATACACCACTTGTTAATGTGAATATAAACCAACTTGCAAACAAATATTCCTAAGGATTTTGTGTGAATCTAGGAATTTTCATTCAGACATTTATTCAAACAGCTTGGATGCAATCTAAAATACCAACTCAGACTTGCAAAGATTATAAACTAAATTTAGGAAGTGTGTTTCATTGTCATGTATCTTGGTCATTGAGCATAAAATGCATCCATAGGGTTGAGTTCCATCATGCCAAAATTGCCCCCATACACCCAAAACTTAAACCTCTAACCATAAATATCGATATGTGTCAAGGGGTGATGTTGGAAAGAGATTTCAGAAAAGAAGGCGAGAGATCAAAGCTTCATCAGGGATGAAATTTCTAGCATCAACCATTGTAACGAAACTGGGAAAAACTTTGTAATGAACCAAACAATTCATTCACTTGAGCATCCATAGTAAAAGGAAAAAATATCGATTTTGGAGGCATTGCTTCTATCCTCTATCACTAGGGTCTCCTCTTTCACTCACATTGTGGGCTAGCTAGGGTATCCTGTTGTGTCACTCGCATTGTAGGCTATCTAGTGTATCCTCTATCGCTCACTGTCCTATAGTGTATCCTTTGTCGAAACTAGGGTCTCCTCTTATGCTCGCACTGTGGGATAGCTAGTGTATATGGCTATGTCACTCACATTGTAGGATAGCTAGTGTATCCCAGTCTATCGCTCCCATTGTCCTCTAGTGTATCCATTGTTGTGGTCTCCTCTTCCTCTCGCATTGTGGGCTAGCTAGGGTATCTCGCAGCTCTGTCACTCTCACTATAGGCTAGGCACAGGTTTGGTTTCATATGTTTTGTTTTATTTTGTTATTTCGTTATTAAACAATATAATATATATTATATTAATTATAACAAAATATAATATAAATATAATTAATATAAATTATATGTAGGTTGGGGTTTAGGAATTAAATGGGTTATATGGGTTAGGTATTATCATTGAGGTTAAGGATTACATGGTTTAGAGGTTATAAGGGATGATGTTTAGGGGTCATAAGGGATTTATATAAGTGTTATAGGTTAGGAGTGATACAAGTTAAATTTTTAAGGTATTAAGAGTTATAACATAATATTTAGATGGGTTATTTGTTAAGGGTTATAGGGGTTAGGTATAAGGGATTATGAGGGTCAAGGGTTCGGTGTTATATGTTATAGGTTAGATTTTCTAAGGGATATATGGCTTGGTAATTGTAGTTATTAGTGGTTTTAGGGTAAGTGACTATAATGGTTAGGAATTATACATGTTAAATGTTATATTCCTTAGGGGGGTTTATGGGTTGTAGGAATTATTGGGGTTACAAATTTTGCATTATATATTTTTGAGGTTAAGGGTTATTACAACCAAGGGTTTAGAAATTGTAATAATTAAGGGTTAGTTATGATAGTAATTAAAGGACGATGTTTATAAGAAGTTATGAGGATAAAGAGATATGAATTATAGAGAGTACATGTACATGAGTTTAGGATTATAGGATTTACATGGATTAGGGATTGTTTGAGTCAAGGGTATTACATGTCAGGGATGATAGGTCATAGGGTTATGGTTCATAGTAGTTTATAGTTCATTTCAATTTAGAATTTTAGTGGTTAGAGACTAGAATACTAGTGTTTACAGAGGTTGGGAGTTAATGGTTTTATAAGTTAGGGATTAGAATAATAGTGTTTATAGGGGTTGTGTTTCAAATTATAGAGTTCAATGGATATGGGTCATAAAGGTTATGGGTATTATAGAGGTTTTAAGGTAAGGAGTAAAATGGAATGTCCCCCATGGTTCACTGATTTTTGTGCTCAAGCACATGAAGAAAGAATTGTTGAAGAAACATTGTGTTCTCCCATGGAAGATCTTGGTGAAGACCTTAAAGATGAGAGCCCCCGTGCATCTATTTCTCCTCCCCATGAGGTTGAGGGGTATTCTTCATCATGGATGGGTATTTGCACATAAGGGATGGGTCTTGGGTTATCGGCTCAAAATGAAGCTTATAGGGCATTGATCCCTGAACTAGGCCTTAAACCACCACACAAACCAAAATCATTGGCCTCATTCTAGGATATGGACATTATTGAGATGTTTTGTGTGCATGACATGGGTCTCATGGCCTTTATCATCATTGACATAGGAAAATAAGGGCCATAGTACCTAAGCTAATATTCTAGGATCATAATTCATTAATGACACCTCAAACCATCACATAAACCCTCTAGATAGAATATTTATCCTATGAATGATATTTTAGCGTCCTTAGAAATTTTTAGGCATAAGGGATGGGTCTTAAGACCTTAACCATGGTCATGGGAGAAAATAAAGGGTATTAGTACCTAAATGAATCTTTTAAGGCTCATGATCCATGAATGAGTCCTTGAATCGCAACACAAGCCATTTAGAGGGGATATTTGGTTTGTGCTTCAAATACGGGCGCCATTAGGAGATTGTGTACACCAAGTAGGAGTTTTACAAAAAGTGTGGTCATGGGGATTATTGACAAGGACCATTTTAGAATGTATTAACAAGTTTTCTTTAAATCATTCCTAAGACAATAGGGGTCATTTCAATTTTAGTAGGTGACATATTTTTTTCCATGACATCTTATTAAATTATCGCTAAAGATTTTCAATTTTAATCTAATAATTCTTATAACAGTTGAAGATACATAATTACGGATGTATCAAAAGATGTATTCATGAAAATATTTAAGTTAGAGAATGGACTATGCTCAAGAAACCACTCGACATACCTTGTTTATCAAGATTAAATTTTATGAAGTTTATGAAAGCACTGAATGGATTTTTGTTGAAGGAATGTTAATTAAGTTTGTATTTGGCCATTAGTTTTAAAATGCAATAGGAATAATTAACAATGTTTTGATTTTGATTGATTTTGATTATGTGCTAGCAAGACATTGGACTCATACATGTTGCATACCTCTACACTTGCTAGGTACAATCTTAAGAGCTAAAAATAATAGTAAGACAATAATAATGATACTAAAATTAAGGTTAGAAATGGTTAATAATAATTTTAATTCAAATGGATCAATGCATAATAATTAAAGTAAAAATAAATAAAGTTAACTATCGAAAAATGTATAATTTTGTCCACAAATATAAGTAAAGTGAAAAAGAGAAGGGGAAGAAAAGAAACAAGAAAATGGCATCAAGTGAGGAAAGAAACCAACAAACCATAGAGGCATCAATAGGAGAACGAAAAAAAGAGGGTACAAATGAATAAATTTGAATGAAGGAAAGAGGGTGAGAAAGGTTAAATAGGGAGTAAAAATGTAAAAAGAAAATAACTTCTCAATTTAAATAGCTTCTCTAATGATCCTACTCAAATAGTGTTTAGTTTCGGATAATATTTTAGTTCAGTCAAAACATATGAGGTGTTTGGTGTTGTTGGAATGCTCAACGATAATAGGTTTTGAAGTGTGATTGTGGTTTGCATGGGCTTAAAAATTTACACATAGAAAAATTAAACGTTTGTAAATTATAATTGGGAGAATCTATAGATAAGACGAACTTTAAGTTCTTGAAAAATATAATTAGATTTAATACCTTTTATTCAAATGTGGCAATGGCTGCTAGTAAATATCCAAAGGAATATACCATATTGAAATCACTAGGATTTGACCTCTCTCAATATGAATATCTTGCAAGGATGTTACTTCTTGTTTTGTAGCAAAAATATTTTCCAAAGGTTCCCTTTGCTCGTGCTTAGAAACCCCTAAATAACCTCTTGCAAAACTCTTTATTTTGGCCTTCTCCTAAATAAAAATTGATTCCAAAGTTAGTTGGAATATCTATTGGAGGATGAAGGAAATTAGAAAGATTAATTGGGTTGATAGTATGACTTAAGGGACTACATTAGCTTGTAGCGTGGACGATTAGAGAATTTTTTAGCAATGTCACATGGACCATTTTTTTAAGCCTCAAATTAAGCAAAATGCCCATCTTTGGTCAAAGTGTATCCATTTTAGCTTGGAATGTGTATAGGTTTTTAACATATACGCATAATATCTCTTTTTATAATGGTCGGATAACCAATATTTAAGCCTTGCTTTCCAAATCTATCTATCGAATGTGCATAGTTGTGAGGTCAAGAATTTTTAGAGTCCAATAATTCAAAATTGGTTCCATTGGAACGATTTCATGATTTTGTACCATCAAAATTCCCCTCTTCAAAATTATAAAGAAAATGACATATTTGAATGTATATTTGGTAGTTGGATGAGTTATGGATTCCTAACAATCCCTTTTTAACTTTCTAGTCAAAAAGATTGGCTACCATCCTCAAACATCACCCTAAATTCAAAAAGATGTGCTCCCCTATATGCATATTAATCTTATCGTGGAATAGGAAAAAAATTTAGATCATTTGGATGACAAAACTAATACTGGTCCAATTATTACTTCTCGGTGTTGGACTGTCAACCTTTTAGAGATAATAAATAGAGGTTCAAATGTTATTCTTATTTGGTTTTTGTAAGGCAAACAACTCTAGAATACATCCTTTTCCGAGTATGACATATTTTTCTAAGTTGTCTATGTTAAGAGTTGTGCGTATTTTTCGACATTGTTGTGTTATACCAATTATTCAATAATGACAAGTGATTATTCAACCTCATCTTTAGGATATTGATATCAAAATGGTCGTTCTTGGTGATAGTTTACCTACGACAGTATATGATTTATATAGATTTTAGAACACCACTACTTTGTTTTTTGGGTCACCCACTTTATTCTTTTGTTCTTTGGATTATTTGAAAAGTCAAAAATAACAAAATACTTGTCAACTAAAGAGTTTGACAGATGGGTAGAGTGACATTTAGGTCTATTGTGATAAGGCTAAAAGAGTAGACGCCCCAGGTGAGAACTTCAAATACACCCATCACAAATTTCTTCCATCGACCTCGCACGGTGAGCAGTCAATGGGGCCAACATTGAAATGTTTTCAATCTGTGTCTGTATGCATTGAAATTTGACATGGTTAGACTAGATAGTTTCCTTGAAGGTATGGGAGGGTTTCAATACTTAAGGATGTTTGATGTCCCTGCATAATATTTGAGATCATCCATTTTTGCATCAACGTTCAATATAATGGATGTCTCATTGTCATGATTCTTCATTGCCATATATAGAATATTATTTTTCGGAACTCTCTTGAAATGTCATGGCACATCCAATACACCCATCACAAATGTCATCTTTCACCAACCCCACATAGTGAGCAGTGTGTTGGATTACTGAGAGGGGGGGGGGTGAATCAATAATAGAGAAATTTAGTCCCTTTTAACCATATAATCCAAGTGCTATATCAATGAAGCATTATTATACAATAACTGCAGAGTAAATAAGCAATGAAAAAATGAACAATCATACACATACACAGTACGCCAGTGTTTTACATGGAAACCCAAATCGGGAGAAAACCACTGAATGGCCTGCTATTGGAAACCCAAATCGGGAGAAAACCACTAATGTTTTTCTTATATGTCTTGAAGAATTACATTCATTGGAAGCACCAACTTCCTTTGTTTTCAGTCGCGAATCGAAGGAGGGCTCCAACCTCCTAGTTTCTGCTACAACCAGGGAAGCTCCAACTCCAAATATTTGCTACAACTGTATATAAGTTATAACTGTATAAGTGGCTACAACCACTGCCCCTCGCCTCCGCCACCGGCACTATAGAAGTGAATGATGAAAATCCACCGCTGTTACACTATCACTATGAGATATACCACTATAAATCAGTACCAATAAATCTGAACCAAGAATCAACCTCAGACCTCAACCCGTAATCAACCTCAGACTATGTCGCATCAACCCCGCACCAACCTATAATCAACCTGTACTATACAATTGTACCAAACAATGCATCAACCTCAGAATCAACCCTCATAATTCATAAACAAGTGTATCAACCATGCACCAACCTATAATCAACCCTTGGTACCATAACCAAGTGTAACAAACGACCATCAAATTATTTTCCAATCATGTGTCAACTACCATAAACTATTATGAATCATCAATATTTACCAACATCATCAACTATACACTTCATGTATGTGTCAACTCATCAACTACTTGTCTCAACCATGTACCCAACATGTGCCACAACCAAAAGCCCTCATCAATTTTGTATCATCCAAATATGCTTTGTAGCTCTATAATAGACCCGTGTATATATGATCACATTCTACAAACCTTCCTTAACTTTAAAACAAGATACTAGCATTTCATCAAACTTTCTTTAGTCCCCCACATGCCTAGTTTTGATTAGTCAACAACCCTAACTTGAAGTAATCATAACTTTTAACCTGTAATGTATAAAGCTATGAAACTAATAAAAAATTTCTTCAAGCAGGTTTAATGAAATTCCTCCAAGTGGGACTACTTAGAACCTCTCTCGTAAAGGAGTTAGTGGCAGTCCAAAAACTCATTAAATTCCATCTTTATCTAGAGAGCGCATCTTGTAGAGTGCGTTCCCTGCACAAACATTGATGAAATCATCTGAAATTATTACACAGAATACTACAGACAGTACCCTAACCAACACATTTGGTCTCACCTAAATTTGATCTGTTATGAATTATTTATGACGTTTTTTACTGAAAACACCTGATTTTGACTAGGTTTCAGATCACACAAACCCTATTTTCCACAGAGTGTAACTCCAAAATACAACGTCCCACAAGCTAATTTTTTAACCATAGATACTTTATGTTTTCTCACTGCTGTCAAATTCTTTAGTATCTGAATCATTATAGAAACAAATTTATAGCAAAATGGTGAGATGACCTAAAAATAACATACCTTAGAAAGCACCATCAAAATAATTTATCCTTCCTTTGATTTTGGCCTTCTTTTCTTCACTTTCCCTCATAATTTCGGCTTAGATATCATTTGTAAACCCCATAAACCTATATATATTCACATCTTCAAGTGTTTCAAATGAGAGAGCCTTGCTCTTATTTATACCTCCAAGTAGCTTCCTTAAAAACATCTTCTAGGTCACTCTGGCCCCACTTTCCTATTTTAGGTTGGGTCCACTTCTAATTTCTCCATTAAAATTATTATTGAAATAATTTATTTTGTATTCACTTTGAATTATAATACACTCATCACTTCACCTTTATTATTTACCTTTTTAAAATCTCTTAAACCACTTTGATTACTTTGACCTTTTAGCTCTAGATGACATATGAGGGGGTCCTCCAACTTGCAGGCAAGGCCATAACCCCTCAAACCGCGGAGGGAGTTATGTGATGTTCTACATACCACTCAAAATGGAATGACAATACCATCCATATAGAATATTATTATCTGAAAATATATCATAACTCATACTGTTACCCATCAAACAAAACTTGGGTCCGCCACCCAAACCTGGGGTCTCCAACTTCATGGCCATAACTCTCTAACCGCGGAGGGAATTATGTGACATTCCACATACCATCGAAATGACATGACAAGAAATATCTATCTAGATATTTTCCCCGACAAACTCACTTCCTTCATCTCATTATTCCACAATTAAGCACATGGGTTCTCTTACTCCACTGTGCCGCCTTCCCCGCGGAGGGTTTCACCATAAGGGGGCCACTTTGGTTCATCCATGTTTACTTCTTACCAACCATGAAAACAATACGAGTCATATTTACATAAAACACTATTAGTCCATTACCCAAACCTTTGTGCTATGGGTCTTTCAAGGGTTGGACATCAATGACAACCAACCCTTTAATCAACAATCTCCCTTTGATAACATGGAAACACCGGAGCGCAATACCTAAATCATATCACTCATGCTCCCCCTAAAACCATGCCTCTGGCCTCCGGTGATCCATAAATTCTCCCCCTTTGTCATCAATGGCAAAGGTATCTTCCCTTCGACAGACCGGGGCTCCTCTTCCTCGCGTACATCTAAGATATATAAGATAAGCATTCAAAAGAATTCATTTTTGGAGTAGAAATAACTCCATGTTTTTGGCGAAGATATTCAAAGGTTTTCTGTGGAAGTGGTTTTGTAAAGATGTATGCCACTTGTTTCGTGCCCTTACATATTCAACTCTGATGTTATTTTTGCAACATGTTCCCGTGAAAGTGATACTTGATTGAATGTGCTTTAGTCTTTGAGTGCATCAACGGGTTTTTTGAGATACTAGTGGCACTTGTATTATCACAAAATATTGGAATGGGCTCATCATACTCAACCCAGAGACCGCCAAAGTTTGTTTCATCCAAAGAACTCTATGTACATACCGCATTATACTCGCCGACCGTAGATAGAGATATCGGCGATTGCGTTTCGCTTAGTCAGCGATACCAAACACTCACCTGCGAACGTTGTTCCACCAATATCAATAACCCGGCCTAATTTGTGACCGTAGGCTATAAGTGATAGATATTTTCCTTTTGATACCATAATCCAAAATATTAAGTTCCTTTGAGATATTCAAGATCCTCTTTATCAAGCATACATGTGATTCTTTTGGTGTTGTTTGAAATCGTGTTACTTGTCCAACTGCCTGCATTAAATTTGATCTGGATGTTGTCACATATAGTAGGTCAGCCAATCATTGACCTATATTGCTCGATCTATAGACTTGAATCATCATCTTTGCTCAACTTACAACCAGTTTGCATGGGAGTGATAACCGTTTTGAAATATTCCACTAACCTCTTTATCATTCCTCCGATATACTTGGTTTGAGAAATAAAAATTCGGTGGTTGCTTTGACGACTGTCCCGTAAAGAAGGATAGTTTTCCACGCAATGACATTTCAAATTCACTTGATGTAGAGGTTGTTGTCTCACACTTCCTTTTTCTCAACCCCGCCCGTCAGCAGATACTTATCCAACCGAGTAATTCATGCCTCTAGGAGTCTCACAGGTGACCATACAAGGTCTTATTTAATTTACACACATAGTCTCAGGTTCTCTGACAACCAAAATCCTTTCCCCGGGTTGTTCAATGTAGACTTCTTTCTTTCAAGTTCCTCATTTAGAAAAGTTGATTTTACGCCCATCTGATATACTTAACATTTTTGAGCATGCATAAGCTAAAAGTAAATGGATTGCTTCCCTTCTCGCAACCGGGGTATATGTCTCTTTAAATTTGATTCCTTCAACCTGTGTATATCCTTACATACCAATCTAGCTTGTTCCTTGTAACCTATCCATCTTCATTCAATTTATTCTCAAAACCCATTTTGTGTCGACACATTCTTATTCTTTTGGTCTTGGAACCAATTCCCAAGTGTCATTTTTCTCTATTTGATCCACCTTCATTCATGGCCTTATTCCAAAATTCACTTGTTGGCTTCTTCAAAACAAATTAGTTCAATTCAGATAAGAGTGCTAGGTGTGTTTTTTTTTTCTGGTGAACGGATTTTTCTTCAGTCTCACCTCGCATCTTTGTTTCCAATAACTGATCCTAAGGATGATTCTTCTGTACTCGTTTCATAGGTGTCTTTGGAGATACTTGTTGAACTTGCTCTTCTACTTCTATCGTATTTTCTTCATCTCTCATCTTCCTCTTCTTCTTCTTTTCATCTCTTCTTTCAAAAAGTTGTTCCACTGATTTGTTTTCTTCTTTGTTTGATTCTGTCTTGTTTCATCAATTGTTACATTGATGTTTTCCACAACATTGTTTAATATTGCATTGTAACATCTCTTGTATGCTTTCCCTGTACTTGAGTGAACCAAATAAGTATTCATTTGTCCACACCAGAGTCAAAATTTCCCATTCTTTTCCATCTCTTTGATGTAGCATTTGCTTCCAAAACTTTGAAGTGTTTCACATCCGCCGGTCCTCCTTTCCATATCTCGTAGGGGAGTTTTTATCGTTGCTGTTTCCTGAAAGCATTACCTGCTTTGAATGTGAACTGATGTATGTACTAA
Source organism: Picea sitchensis (assembly GCA_010110895.2). NCBI lineage: Eukaryota > Viridiplantae > Streptophyta > Pinopsida > Pinales > Pinaceae > Picea > Picea sitchensis. Next base: position 217,966 of record SNQJ01S0024081.1, read on the forward strand.
TTGCGTCTCAAAAAAATATCCACATAATTTGTAATCCATTAGTATTGTTTGAGCCATTTCCTATGTAATTACCATTTCTTCATCCATTACCATAATGTTATTTTGTCTTGAACCAATTCTCGAATCCACCTTATGAATCCATGCCCTCGCCCACTATCATATATCTATTAAAACCTCGCTAAGTCTTCTACAAATCCATCTCTGCCCATACTTTCCAAGACTCTACTTATGCTAATTGTCCATAATGCTAACCTATTTATCATTATACTATCAAACTATACTTATGCTAACTCCATTGATCTCAATATATGTCTCAAACTTCCAAGATGCTCTCGTATGGATGAAAGTTATTTGTTCTATCACACTATCGATATACCCCTCTGTATGTCTAATATTTTACTTGGGAGTCTCTAAGCCGATGGCTCAAAAATTTCCTTGCTCTGATGTGTAGTCATTATCATCTTCATTGGTAGATTCATCATCATCTTCTATTGGTAGATTTACACTTCTAAGCTCCCACTTCTTCTTTTCTATCCACTGTGGGACCATATTTCACTACAAATGTCTTTTTGGTACAATCTCTTGAACCTATTTTTTATTTACATGTCCTTCCTTTATTTAAGTTATTTTCTCCAATACGCTTTCAGATCTAACATCTTTCCTTTTCCTCAGAATTTTCTTCATCTCGCTTTATTGTCAATATTATTACATCTGGTACCTAGTCTTTATTCACCTATTCTTCCTATTTCTTTTATCCATACTTTCTATATCTTATATCAATATTGTCTTTTCATGGAAGCATCGATCATGTTTCTACAATCACTAGCTAAGTGTGTCCATAGTTATGACATTTTGTAACACTCAATGTTATGCACATTATTAGTATTGGACCGCTTAACATTTATTTTATAATCCCTATAGTCTGCAACCTTATGTACAAAGTTAGCACAATAAAAATAATGACCATAAAATAAATTTTCATAATTGGAGTGAATGATCTTCTTTTGTAGATAGTCCTTTTCAATTTTTTCTTTGACTGATCATGATCATGATTGAAGATTTTTGTGGCTTGAACATGGAGGTATTCTTGAAGATGTATCTCAATATTTTTCTTAGGATTCCTGCTGACCATGATTCCTTCCCTTGAGTACTTCTGCATAACTCTTTTCTATTTTCTTCTATTCTTCTTTCTAGTAACGAGTGCTTCTCTTCATTCTATAATTGATGTGGATGTTTCTGCCTCTTCAACTTTCTCTTGTTGAGCTTAATGATTTTGACTCTTAGTGTGACAACTTTCTCTAAGATTCTCAACCTCTTTTCTTTCTTTCATTATCCGAGACTTCATGGCCTCTTGTTCTTCTCTTTGCTTCTTCAAGTTGATTTTCAATGCAATGGTTTTTCCATTCCTTTTCTCTCTTCTTGACCAAACTCTTCCCTCAAGCTGCTTCAAACTGCCCTTCTAGATGATTCCATCAATATCTTTTCTCTATTTTGCATCTTCCTTTTGTGTCGCTATGTTGGCTTCTAAACACTACTTTTTACATTTTCCCAGCCAGACTTTCTTCAATTCTTATGGCCTCTTTCTAGTTGAGATCTTAAATTTTTGATGACCACATCCTTTCATAACCTCGAACACTTTGCTTTTGCTTCATCAATTCTTTCTTGGATGACTTGTTTCTTCTCTTTCTTTCCTCTTTAGATATTTAATTGCACTCATCAATTTTTCTTTGTAATCAACTTATGCTTCATCATACTCTTTCTTCTCATGAATTGCCCTGACATGTGATGAGCATCTTTCTTCTTTGTCTTGATTCCATCTTCTTTGGCATTTTCTAATCTGCTGATGGGTGGCGAACATATGCTGGCAAAATTATCTTATCCCAAATTTCTTTGGATGGTGAACATTTACCAACCTTTTCTCTTACCGCTTAGGTAATCCTTTCCACATGAAATCCATTTCTATTTTGTTATTCTCTTTAATTCCTTCTTGGTTGCAAGATTTGCCCTTTTGAACTACATCATATCTCCGTGAATAACCTATAGCCAAACATAATGTCCCTCAGGTTCGTAAAAATACTTCGGCCCTTTTGCTCCACATCTCATACTTAAAAACCATTCTCACCATTAAACATTGGTACTCCATTCTAATAATAATCCATGATCTCCTTTCCATGGTTAAATTGTTTCAAGGAACCTTTGTTCGATACCAATTGTTGGATTACCTAGGAAGGGGGTGAATCAAGAATAGGTAATTCGAACCTTTTAACCATATAATCCAAGTGTTATATCAATGAAGCATTATTATCCAATAACCGCAGAGTAAATAAGCAATGAACAAATGAACAATCATACACATACACAAGACACCAAGAAAGTTTTTATGTGGAAATCCAAATCGGAGAAAACCACATAATGCTTTTTCTTATATGTCTTGAAGAATTACATTCATTGAAGCACCAACTTCCTCTTTGTTTTCACAGAATCGGAAGGGAGGTCTCCAACTCCTAGTTTATCAGTTACAACCTAAGGGAAGTCTAACTCCCTCAAATCTCTAGATACAACTGTAAGGAGGATACAACCCCAATGTTCTCCTTCCTGTACATAACCTAAGGTGGTTACAACCACTATCCTTGTTCGGCCTCACACTCAAGTAAGTAGAATGATGGAACCATCACACACTATCATCAGTGATATATAATCGCTATAAACTCCTGTACTCAATAAGTCTCAATCCATGCATCAACTGTACTCAACCTCAGAATTAACCTATACCATAAACAAGTGCACCAACTCATCAACTACAGTACTATAAACAATTGTATCAATCATGAACCAACTCAGAATCAACATGTACTATAAACAAGTGCATCAACCATGTACCAACTAATCAACCTGCACTATAACACCAAGTATCCAACCATGTACCAAGTATGTTCCAACTGCAAAGTCAACTACTCATAAACTATGAATCATCAATATTTACTAACATCATCAACTATACACTTCATGTATGTGTCAACTCATCAACTACTTGTCTCAACCATGTACTCAACATGTCCCACAAACAAAACCTCTCATCAATTTTATCATCCAAATATGATTTTGTATCTATGTATTAGACCTAGGCTATATGATCACATTCTTGCAAACCTTCCTTAACTTTAAAAACAAGTATACTTCATTTTCTATCAAACTTTTCTTAGGTCTCACATGCCTAGTTTTGGATTATCAACAACCCTAACTTGAAGTAATCATAACTTTGAACCCATAATGTATAAATATATTAAACTAATACACAATTTTATTCATTGTTTGCAAAATTTATGAAATTCCTCCAAGTGGAGCTACTTGAACCTCTCAAAAGGAGTTATAGTAAGAATGACATACCCATCAATTGCTTATTCTAGAGAGCGACCTTGTATAATGCCTCTCACATTAAAATATTTGATAAAATGATATGAAACTATTACACAAAGATACTACTGCATTATAAATTCTAATCAACACATTTGGTCTCACTAAATTTTGATCTTTATGAAGACGAGGACGTAAGCACTGAAACACTGATTTTGACTAGTTTCGGGATCTACACAAACCCTATTTTTCAATGAGTGTAAATACAAAAATAACCAATCCACAAGCCGAATTTGTAAACCACGCATACTTTGATATGTTTTCTCACTTTCATAGAAATTTTAGATCTGAATCATTATAGAAAAAGTTATAAATAACATACCTTAGAAAGCACCATCAAAAGAATTTTATCCTTCCTTACATTTCAGACTTCTTTTCTTCACCTCCTCGTAATTGGCTTCTAGATATCATTTGTAAACCCTCAAACACCCATAGATATTCAATATGCTCAAGTGTTTCAAATGAGAGAGCATTGCCTCCATTTATACTTCCAAGTAGCTTCCTTAAAACATCTTCTAGGGTCACTTTGGCCCCACTTTCCTTATTTTAGGGTTGGGTCCACTTCTAATTTCTCCATTAAAATTATTATTGAAATAATTTATTTTGTATTCACTTTGAATTATAATACACTCATCACTTCACTCTATTTACCTTTTAAAATCTCTTAAATCAATTTTGATTACTTTGACCTTTGGGGTTTGTAGATGACATATGAGGGTCCTCTTAACTTCGTAGCGTCAGAATCAAACCTGCGGAGGTGAGTTTGTGATGTTCTACATACCATCAAAAAATGGCATGACATGTTCATCCATAGAATAGTATTATCTGAAAATATATCATAATCCTATACCGTTACCCAACAACAAACTTGGGTCCATTACTCCAAACCGGGTTCCAACTTCATGGCTATAACTCTCTTAACTGTGAGGGAATTATGTGACATTCCACATACCACCGAATGACATGACAAGAAATATCCATCTAGATATATTTCCCTGACAAATTCACTCTCCTTCATCTCAATATTCCACAAATAATCATAGGTTCTCTTACTCCACAAAGCGTCTTCCCGTGAGGGCTTTCACCATAAGGGGACCACTTTGGAGTTCATCCATATTTACTTCTTATCAACCATGACAAAACAATAATGAGTTATATTTACATCAAACACTATTGGGTCCATTACCAAAACCTTTGTGCTATGGGTCTTTCTTCAAGGGTTGACATCAATGACAACCAACCTTAATCAACACAGTGAATGGGGCCAACGTTGAAATTTCTTCAAATTGTGCATGTATGCATCGAAATTTGACACGGTTAGAATAAACACATGCCTTGACGGTATGGGAGGGTTTCAAGACTCAAGGATGTTTGATGTCTTGACCACATAATCTTTAAGATCGTCCATGTTTGCAACAACGTTCATAATGGGTGTCTCGTATTTGTCAAATGTCGTTGTTTCCATCTGTAGAATATTAGTTGGAACTCTCTTGAAATGTCATGGAACTTCCAATTCAACCACCACAATTGGCATGCACCGACCCTGCATAGTGAGCACTAGTGTATGGGGCCAACATTGAAATTTCTTCAATATGTGCTTGTATGCATCGAAATTTGACATGGTTAGACTAGACACATGCCTTGATGGTATGGGAGGGTTTCAAGACTCAAGGATGTATGATGTCCCCACATAATATTTAAGATCATCCACATGTGCATCAATGTTCATCATGTTGCACCTCTCATTGTCATCATTCGTCATTCCCTTCTATAGAATCGTTTTCGAAATTATCTTGAAATTTGATATGGAACTTCAAATACACCCATCACAATTTTCTTCCACCGACCCCACACAATGAGTAGTGAATGGGGCCACCGTTGAAATGTTTTTAATCTGTGCCTGTATGCATTGAAATTTGGAATGGTTAGACTAGATATTTGCCTTGAAGGTATGGGAGAGTTTCGATACTTAAGGATGTTTGATGTCACCACATAATACTTGAGGGTTTGATTATTGAATTACCAAGTCAAGTTGATGTCGTAGAAGCTTCAATTCACCCACCACAAATGTCATCTTGCACCGAACCCACATAGTGAGCAATGACTGGGGCCAACATTGAAATTTCTTCAAACTGTGCATGTATGCGTCAAAATTTGACATGGTTATACTAGACACATGCCTTGATGGTATGGGAGGGTTTCAAGACTCAAGGATGTCTGATGTCCCAACCACATAATCTTTGAGATCGTCCATGTTTGCAATAACGTTCATAATGGGTGTCTCATATTTTTCAAATGTCGTTGTTTCCATCTGTATAATCTTTGTTGGAACTCTCTTGAAATGTCATGGAACTTCCAATTCAACCACCACAAATGTCATGCACCGACCCCGCATAGTGAGCACTAGTGAATGGGGCCAACGTTGAAATTTATTCAATGTGTGCCTGTATGCATCAAAATTTAACATGGTTATGCTAGACACATGCTTTGATGGTATGGGAGGGTTTCAATACTCAAGGATGTATGATTTCCCCACATAATCTTTGAGATCATCCACATTTGCATCAACGTTCATCATGCTACACCTCTCATTTTCATCATTCATCATTCCCTTCTATAGAATCATTGTCGGAACTATATTGAAATTTGACATGGAACTTCAAATACACCCATCGCAAATTTCTTCCACCAACCCCGCATAGTGAGCAGTGAATGGGGCCAACATTGAAATGTTTTCAATATATGCCCGTATGCATAGAAATTTGACATGGTTAGACTAGATAGTTTCCTTGAAGGTATGGGATGGTTTTGATACTTAAGGATGTTTGATGTCCCCACATAATACTTAAGGAGGGTTTGATTATTGAATTACCAAGTCAAGTTGATGTCGCAGAAGCTTCAATTCACCCACCACAAATGTCATCTTGCACCGACCCCACATAGTGAGCAGTGAATGGGGCCAACATTGAAATTTCTTCAAATTGTGCATGTATGCGTCGAAATTCGACATGGTTAGAATAGACACATGCCTTGACAGTATGGGACGGTTTCAAGATTCAAGGATTTCTGATGTCCCAGCCACATAATCTTTGGGATCGTCCATATTTGCAACGACGTTCATAATGGGCATCTCATATTTTTCAAATGTCGTTGTTTCCATTTGTAGAATATTTGTTGGAACTCTCTTGAAATGTCATGGAATTTCCAATTCAACCACCACAAATGTCATGCACTGACCCTGCATAGTGAGCACTAGTGAATGGGGCCAACATTGAAATTTCTTCAATATGTGCCTGTATGCATCGAAATTTGACATGGTTAGAATAGACACATGCCTTGACGGTATGGGAGGGCTTCAAGACTCAAGGATGTATGATGTCCCCACATAATCTTTGAGATAGTCAACATTTTCATCAACGTTCATCATGCTACACCTCTCATTGTCATCATTCGCCATTCCCTTCTATAGAATCGTTGTCGAAACTATCTTGAAATTTGACATGGAACTTCAAATACGCCCATCACAAATTTCTTCCACTGACCCCACACAATGAGCAATGAATGGGGCCAACGTTGAAATGTTTTCAATCTGTGCTCGTATGCATCGAAATTTGACATGGTTAGACTAGATAGTTTCCTTGAAGGTATGGGAGGGTTTCGATACTTAAGGATGTTTGATGTCCCAGCATAATACTTAAGGAGGGTTTGATTATTGAATTACCAAGTCGAGTTGATGTCGCAGAAGCTTCAATTCACCCACCACAAATGGCATCTTGCACCGAACCCGCATAGTGAGCAGTGAATGGGGCCAATGTTGAAATTTCTTCAAACTGTGCATGTATGCGTCGAAATTCGACATGGTTATATTAGACACATGCCTTGATGGTATCGGAGGGTTTCAAGACTCAAGGATGTTTGATGTCCCAGCCACATAATCTTTGAGATCGTCCATGTTTGTAACAACATTCATAATGGGCATCTAATATTTGTCAAATGTTGTTGTTTCCATCTATATAATCTTTGTTGGAACTCTCTTAAAATGTCATGGAACTTCCAATTCAACCACCACAAATTCTATGCACTGGCCCCTCATAGTGAGGGTTTCAAGACTCAAGGATGTATGATGTCATACAAAAACATTTTGAAAAAATTCCAATGTTGGCCCCATTCACAGGTCATTGTTTCCCATCATGTACTCTAGCCCTAGTACAATGTCTTTTAATAGTTGTTTCCTTTAAAATTCGACCAATCAGAAAATAAAAACGAAACGAGGACGAGATGAGACGATATATAGAGTGGGTCTATGAGTGATATTTGAGTATAAATATGAATGAATGAACTTCTCTTGGTTTCAAGAATAATTTATTCTCTACTAAATAAGGCCAACCACGTGAAGGTGGAAGCTCATATGGCCCTCCCCCCCCTCACATCGCTCTCAATTCCCAAATACCCAATATATAAAATAGAAAACAAACAAAAGCAACATAGTAATCATGCATATAAACTACCAAAACAAAAATGAAATAAAACTTAAAAACATGTAATTAACCCACATAATTAAAAATTATTTAAAGAGAATAATTCATACAAATTAAAATATCTAGTTACATACCTCATCGACCAATGCAACATTTGTATCATCCTTCTTATGTATCTTATTCTTGATCATCCAACTCGATGTTTGTATCAACATCTAATTCAGAAAGAATTTTGAAAGTATTGATGATATCATCATCATCATCATCAATGTCATTTTCGAGCATATATTCATCAATATCATCATCAAGAACTGGTGCATTGTCTCCTATGCTTGGTTCATCTTCTTCGTCTTCTTCATCTATCGACCCATATTCTTCCTGCCCTAGCTCTACATCATCTTCTTCTTCAATATCATCTTCCTCATCTACATTATACTTTACTGGCCTTCCTCTTGGATCATATCTAACAACAAATGACCAATCCCTCTTACCTGGAACCTTTGAGTAAAATACTTGTTCACATTGACTTGGAAAAACATAACAGTCATTTGTTTTTTCAAAAACTATTGTTTAATCATCGAAAATATATTGTCATGTTGAATAATGATTCTTTCCTCGTCATCTTCATGAATTCGTAACCTATACCATTTGACATCGAGTAAAACTAATTTGAAGGAATTAAAGTCACACTCAATTATATCATTCAAAAACCCATAATATTTATTTTCATATTATCGAGGACATTTGTCACTGCTAGAGGAAACATTAGTGGCCTGGAATACTGCAGTTATCCCAATATCATATTTTTTTCTTGTTTCATCCAATTGTTTGATGCAAACTTTACGACCATTGCACCACATATCCTTGTGGTGTTTCAACTGCGATATGCTAGACATGTAAAAGATGCATTGTCAATTAATAATAAACAAATTTATATAACTTGGAAAGTATAATATATATGAAAAAAACACACCTACAGTCACATTAATATAATATAAAATAACTTAATAAAATGGGTGAATTTTCTTGCCTTTCCATCTTTCAAACAATATCCTAAATCTATTTCCCTCTATGTAACATCGAAATCTCCATTATGACGAGCTTCTCTAACCAATTCAGACAGTTCTTTCCATGATAACCTATCGCCATGACGTTCTTTACATCTATCAATCCATACCTTCATCCAGTCAAGATTGTTTGCAATGTATAAATGTAGTGAATCCCAATATTGAGCAACTAACCTATCAAAAAATCACAATTCACCAATATTAAATATTAGTTATAACCATGGTAACTATTAATAAATGATGAAAGAATAAATATTAAATGAGTATGATCATATACACAAAAAAATGAAAAAATTATATTTATTTAAAATATCCACAATTTAATTACCTCTCACTTTCTTCATTGTACCTTTCCCCAACAGTTGCTCCCTTTCAAAGTTTTTGATGGAATTTACATCCCAAATGCAATCCACTACATGCATAGATTGCGCTGCTAATTTATGAATATATTGACTAATATACACCATGGATTCATATACTATATATCCCTCCACCATAGAACCCTCAAGACATGCTCTTTGTCTATCCAAAGGCTTCAATGATTTCAAGTGTCTCTCCACCATCCACATTGACCTTGTGTGTACAGGTCCACACATTTCAATCTCCTCAACTTGGTGTATGAGGTAGTGTTCTTGTGCATTGAAAAATGTTGGAGGTAGATACTTCTGCATTTCACACATTAGCCGAGGAATTTGTCTCTTCCAATACTTTATATCATCTTCATGGATTTATTTCAATGACAACCATCTACATATCATGACGCAAGAAAATAGCATGTTTCAACAAAACATATAAATACATATTACATTACAAGTAAAACACATGTCATCAAGTACAACAAAAAATTGAAATTTTGTTTGCATATATATTGCAACTAATTACCTCATGTATTTTCCAAGATCATATATAACTTGTTTGATGTTGTTGTCAAAATCGTTTTGGAGAGATGGAGGTAGAACATATTGTAACAATAAAAATGAATCGTTACTTGTTCAAAACTAGACAAAAAAATAAAAATCTCAAAAAATGTATACAACCAATATATAAATATGAATACTAAAATGATTAATTACCTTAATAAAGGTATGCCAATCATGTATTTTTACCCCACCAAATTCACCTTTCTTCGTTAAGATATTCTTTATGTTTGAACAAAAACCTATGGGAAATTTAATTTTTTGAATGAACTCTTTTACACCATTGTTTTGTTGCTCTGCTAATAACCATGGAAGGTTATTTTGGTCTCCATCGTTATTTGATCGGATCACACTTTGCATTGCATGATTGGCTTCCTGAATTTCATTACAAATTTTGACAATTTTTTCTTTATCCCTCCTGCCATCTATGATTCGCCATAATGTTTTTGTCACATTCTTCCTGATATGCATTGTATCAAATAAATGAACTATTTTTAGATCCTTACAGTAAGGAAACCTCATGAATTGAGTGGGATAACATTTCATTCCTCATGGAAGCCCATTATTACTACCTTCACAACGACGACATTGATGAAGCATAAAAAAAATCAGAAAACTATTTATCAAATGCAGTAAAATAAAATGAATAATTAAAATAAAATTTCAAAACATGATTCCATTTACGATACATAAACAAAATGTGTACCTCGAGGATTAATTCTGTCATATGCCAACTTCCATAGGCGAGGTGCCATTCTTTGTGGTTTTAGTCCAATCTCTTGTTTCCCATTGAAAATATATTTTTCAATAGTACGATACTTATGGTTCTTAGATAGGAAGTGTCTATACTCATCAAACACCTTCTTTCCTAAACTTTTTGACCGACGAGATTTCATCTTAGGACCACAAACTGGAGATGCAAATTTACCCTTTGTTTGAAGACCTGCAACAGATGGATTAATGTGAATTATTAATATATATACGAAATGATTATTTAAACAACATGCATGATATATTCAATTAATTATATACTATTCAAGCGTGAAATATGGAACGTTACATACAACAAAAATGTGTTAGTCTTGGGGCATCATGAATTGTCCATAAAATTATTCCACACATTGAAATCTCTTCTGCCCAATTGGTTACAGATGTCATACATAGTGATGCTCTTCCATAATTTTAGTAGCTCGTCGATAAGAGGCTTGATATACACATTCATATCTTTAACTTGGTACTTACCTAATTGTTTGAAATTACACGAAATTACTACCATGGTATGTATATATACGTAAATAAATAAATAAAATATGTTATGCAAAAAAAGATAAAAATAAAAAATTTAAATTCGAAAAATTAATGTAAAAAAATACCTGGAACAATCATTGTCAACATTATGTGCTCCCTCTTTATTAACATCCAAGGAGGAATGTTATTGTTGATAACAACAATAGGCCACACTGAGTAAATAGAACGAAGCTCTCCAAATGGATTATTACCATTAGTTTCCAATGAAAGCCTAACATTACGAGATTCATCTGTAAATTCTTTCCATTTTGTAACAATTTCCTTAAATGCATAACCATTTGCAAGAATTCAAAGAACGTCATCTTCAATTCTCTTTCGTGCATGGTAATCCATAAACTGTGCTATGCTTTGGCACATGAACAGCCACTACAAACATGGAATTATGGGAATATGTCGGAGAACCTTTCGAGGGACAATTTTTGTTACTTGATCGATTCGATATCTACTGATACCACATACCGGGCATTATGTTTTCGACGCATGTTGTCCATAATATATAATATGATCATCAAGACATGTATATATACTTTGATACTCCATTCCAATGTCTTTCATAATGGCATGTAAATCTCGATATGTGCAAGGTAAAATATTTGACGAGGGTAACAAAAAATCACCTAACAATCTAAAACATAAAAAATAAATAGTTAATGTAAATAATAGCAATTGTAAATATTGCATTTTTATTTTAAACATTAATTAACACTAAAAAAAATGAGGAAAAGTCAACATTTATGTATATGTGAAGAAACATATGACATACCCTAGGGTCTGTGTCATACAAGTTTTCGAAAAATGATTTGTAACTTTCAAGTTCACCGGCAGCAATGTAGTGGAGAGAATATTTTATATTGACCCTTTATAAAGTCGTTTATTTGCCTTTTCAATCAGAGGTTCATCATAAATACCATCACTATTGTCCCCGTGATTCTCATATGGATGACCGAATAAGTCTTGAATCATTTGATTTGTCCCGTCATCTTGAACTATGTTATTATTGTCATCTACTTCCATGGGATCATTAACTTGATCTTCATTATCTACTTCAAGTTCTTCATCTTGTACTACAACATCATTTCTGCTACTACTTGGTGCTTTGTGCATAAAGTTAGGGGGGAAATCTAACTTTATAATTACAAACAATCATGAAAAATTATCGCATGTATAAAACAATATAAAAGTTTAAGAATACAATAAATATTAAAATAGATAATGAATGTATATATAGCTAATTAACATGGGAGGATATTCATTTGATCCCCCGTCCATGTGCCCATATTTTCTACAATGTTTTTTAGTTGTTTCTATTAAAACTCTTTCGGGACGTCTAGTACAACAATTTTTGAAAAGGGCAATAACATTTACCGTCACCCTTTTCACCCTCTTTAATTATTTTCCCAGCTCTAATGTTTTCTGACATTCTTCCCCACATACATATACTGAAAAAAAAAAATACTTGTTTTTTGTTCGCCAAGAAGACTTGCTTAAACCCTTTTTGAAGTGTCGTTATTATAGAAAACTTGTCGCAACATCCATAAAATGAAACATATTTATAGATTTTATAACGTCACAATTTCGACGATAGCTGACCAAATCAAAGTTGACTTGGTCAAATACTAGGTGACCGTTGGAGGGGAAAAACCTAGTTTTCATAACGTCGCAACTGCAATGACTATTTTACCAACATCGCAATAGAGACAACAATCCAATGGCATCGCAATAGTGACGTCTTCGTCGCAATAGTGACATCTATTTCTATGACATCGCACTTGCGACATTATCGGGCAATATGGAAAAAAAAAAGTTCCTCTATTTTTCGACAGTATGGCCAATTTTGTCCATAACTTCGCAAATAGAATGTCGAAATTTTTACAATATGTACTAGTGGGTGTGCATAGACCTCAAGGGATTCACTAAAGAGTCATTTTTTTTCGTGAAGTGTGTGGTGGGGAGAGAGAAGCTCCTATATTGGAGCAGACTTTGGGATGAATTTACTTAGGAGGAGATATGGGAGGGTTCTCGGAGTGGAGATCACGAGAAGGCATAGGGTGGTGCAGATGAGGAGAATGTTGCTCTTGTGGGAAAGAGAAAAGACAAGAAGGACACAATAAAAGTGAAATGCTTTGCATTTCATAATACTTTCCAGTATGTTAGTCAATGTCCAAACAAGAAGAAGAGCAAGAAGAATCCATAGGTATCAGCATCAGCTGAGGTTGTTGAGTTTACTGATAAGTTCGAGAAGGAATTTTCTCTGATTACTAGTCTTTTAGACGGTGGTAGTGCAGAGTTTGGGGACATTGGAGCATGGTTTGTGGAAAGTGGTGCATATTGGAATATGACAGGAATGAGGTATGTGCTCCTTATTTTTTCAGAGATAGACTCAGACTGTTATGTGGGTTATGGGGCTAGCCCCAGACATGCAGTGAAAGGGGTTGGATGTGTGAGATTCTAGCTAGATTCAAGATTTTTTCTGGATTTGTTCAAGGTGTTGTTCGTTCCATAGTTTCTAATAAATTTTCTCTCAGTGTTAGCTTTGGAGGTTGATAGATGTCGAGTTGTGTTCTTTTGGGGACAGTTGTTTCTGTATCTAGAGGGAGCTACTCCAGACACAATTGTATCATTTGGTGTTGAGTATGAGAGGTTATATAGGTTGTTGGGACAGCATGTGGATGGATCTGGTGGATTCTTGGATTCAGAATCTATGCCAGTGTCAGAGAGTGAATAGGTTTATCGAAAGAGTGAGTTGATATTAGGGACTTTGGCTTCTTCTAGTACTCTCAGAGGACTCAACTGGTATGATATGACACAGTTGAATGCTCAAAAGAGTGAGGAGACTCATAGGATCATTTCTTGGATGGATAGGTCTCTGGATTAGAGTTCATCACAAGTAGTAGCAGGGGCTTCCAATTCAAAGGGAGCAGAGGCTTCTAGTTCAGAGGGAGAAACTACAACAAAAGACGAGATGATGGGGTTGGAGAGAGATTCTAGTGGAGGTTCCAAATGTACCTCCTTTTCTAAGAGGGAGTGTTAGTTTTTGCATCTCGAAGGAACTTTTGCATTAATGGTGTCCTGCATGTAAAAGTGATCGAGCAAATGTCTCTCTCTAGTAACTTGACTTTGTAAAGTTAAGTGGGGTCTTTTATTATTTAATGAGTAAAAGTGAATTTATAAAGTTTGAGTCACTTAAGTGATTTAAGTGAACTCAATGAAATATTAAGTCATGTACATTGATCTTATGAAGCAAAATTGAATCTCAGCCGTTGAGATCTAAGGTAGGGTAGTTACTCATTAGTGAGTAAATAAAAGGAGAAATTGATAGAGTGGGGCACACTTTTCAAGGGAGATTGAGAGGGAAAGTGAAGAGGCTCTTTTTCCAAGAGACATTGAGTTGAAAGGAAAAGAGGAAAAACAAAGGGGGACTGAAACAAATCCAAAAAAAAGGGTAGCATGCATCCCAAGGAGAAATTTCAGCATTTATGAACAATCCATACAACATTTAAAGGAGGGCCATACAACCATTTATTATTGGTCATAGAGAAATAGTAAGGGTGTAGAAATCAAGGATATGTTAGATAGATTTCTAGGCACATTTAATGTTGGAAAATCCATACAGGGGCCATATTGTACCTGCAGCAATTCAAGGCACATAAATCGAGGTCATGTTGTTGTGTTTTATGTTTTACTAGGCCATACAAGGTCATATAGGAATAGAAAACGAGACAGTAAGAGGGGCATGCAAATCGAGGTGGTGTTGGGAATATTTGTGAGATAAGTACAGTCATATTTACTGGAAAATTTATTATTGTTGTAAACTCATAAATTTCCTACAAGCTCAATAAGAAAAAATCTCTCCTTGGTTGATTTTCCCTTCGGGGTTTTTCCAGGGGGATTGCCCAAAAATATTTGTGTCAAATGTGTGGTTGAATTATGTTTATTGTTCATTTATTTATGTTGCTAAGTTTCAGATTGCTTAGTCATTTGCATTTTTTTTCATAAACTATAATTGAATGCTATTTTTTTATTGCATTGTTGTTAAATTTTTATTGGAGGTTGAAATCAGAGTTTGACTAAGCGTTTGATGTTATTCACGAAAAATTTAACATGAAAAACCTAGCTATTATGACTCAACCATAACCCCCATAGAATTAGGAAAATGATATATATGAAAGGTTTCAATTCTACTAGATTGAACCATTTTTTCAAACAAAAAATGAGCTCATTCTTATTCCATAGGTTCCTTAAGCTAATCCATCTACTACAGTCACCCCAAATCTGATGAATGAATGGACACTGGACAAAAAGTTGTTTTTTTGTTTCATATGAATTCCTATAGAAAAAATAAAACCAAGGTCATGAATAGAACACTTTTGGCACACCTCCCATGTTATCACCTTATTCGTCAAAGCAAATGACATGAAGAGCTTTATCTTTCTAGGTGCCTTGACCTTCTAAATCTTCTTCCACCTCTAGGAAGGTGAACCATGTATGACTATTTTCATGGAGAGATAGCCAACTTTTATTGTGTAGCCATCCCCCACATTGTTATTCATCCAAACCAAATTGTAATGCCCCTCCCTTATCCTAACGTGCGCCCTTTTATCTCTATTAACGCAGGAAAGTTCCCTATGCCGACATGAGGGAGAATTTCCAAATGGCAGGTCCCAAATTAGAACCACTCTCGTTTAAGTAGAAACCTCCAATGCTATATGGGCCCAGCTGCTGCTAACTAAATGAATTTCTCCCCGTACAAATAATTTTCATAAAAGTTAGGATAAACATATAAATGCAAGTCTATCCTAATATGTAAATGCAATACTCTTTCTAAGAGCAGATCCAGTCCTATCTAACAATAGAAAATTAATTACGGTTCTATAATTCGATGTAAATAGAAGTAGTTCCAATTTTACATAATCAAATCATATTACATACTTATTAGCGTATAGATGTTCATAATCATGCTCCTATAATTGAATTCATTTACAATTATTTTCTATGAATGAAAAATGACAATAATGACAAACTGAACATCTGCAGAAAAAAACAACAACAATAGTGCATTATTCTATCTGGAAGGTTGTAATTTCCTAATTGTCGCAGTTTCTACTCCTGCTAATAGTTTAGCACATTCTCTGTTGTTATTATGGGGTCCTGAAGCACAAGGAAATTTTACTCGTTGGTGTCAATTAGGTGGTCTATGGACCTTTGTTTCTCTTCATGGTGCTTTCGGTCTAATAGGTTTCTCATAATTTTAAATCTAATATGAATCCTCTCTTCTCGATTTCCAGAGAATCCATAATGCCAACATTGTCTCTTTGTGTCTCATCAATCCCCTGTTTATTCGTAATAAGATCACTCTTCTACCTATCAGTTATTGTTGTATGATC
The DNA here is from genome assembly GCA_010110895.2 of Picea sitchensis. Taxonomy (NCBI): domain Eukaryota; kingdom Viridiplantae; phylum Streptophyta; class Pinopsida; order Pinales; family Pinaceae; genus Picea; species Picea sitchensis. The sequence continues at coordinate 234,534 of SNQJ01S0024081.1, forward strand.
ATAAGTACAAGAACGTATAGCATCATAAATTTCAATAGTAGAATGAGGACCATTCACGATATTGAAATCGATACCCTTCCAATCCTCGTCAATAATATCACGAAGAAACTTTTCCCTGAGAATTCCCTCGTGATCAATAATATCGTGATCATCTAGTATATCAGGGTGTACTGGCAGCCCATGAATATCTAAATCAATTGTAGAATTGGGAATATCCGAGATAAATGAACCATGAAAGTGCTTTCTCTTATCCTTCTTCCAAAAAGTAATTCATTTTCAGGAATACAACAACAAGCAGAGAGCTTTCTTCCGTCTTTGAGTCTAATAAAGAATTATACAACACCCAATTTCGGTTTTCCAACCCCTCTCATTTCTTTATGCTACATTATGTTCCTATATACTTGATGGTGGAATGTTGGACTTCCTAATTACATGATTTTTCAGTTACAATTTCCCTACTCTTCCCATTCCCATTACATTTGTATTTTCTAGAGCCAAAATAAATCATTACATAATATTCCTTCTTATTATGGCACTCCTCGAGAAGGTGAGAAACTCTAAATATTTGGGGGTGAAGTGATTTCCTCCTAAAAATTTGGTCCAAATGATAGACAGCTACATGTGATGAGCCTCTTCATTGATTGTATACTTGCAACAAAGGCTCAAGTGAACCATTTGATCGAGAAAAAGATGAAAGTCTTCTCCCTAGCCTTTCCCTTTTGGAAACACAAATAGTTGTCTAACTTTGAGTGCTTGTTTCTTTCCTACATCAGGGTTCCAACTTGGCCATTCATTTTTATATACATGGACATTAGGTTGAACTGTGTATTACTGCCATCTCTCAACCTGTGTCCTGCTTTATCTAGTGACAAGCACTCTTCTTCTTTCAAAAACAAATGAAGTTCCTCATTGGCATGACTCTACTGAATCCTGACACTTCCTCCTGGAAGAAATATCCCAATGAAGGAGTTTATTATCCCTACTATCGTTTCTAGCATAGCTTTCTCTCTATCCATTTATTTTCCAAACAATGATGTTTTCCCTACTTCATGCTTATTTTATAACTCTTCAGTTGAACTGTGTTGAGATCTGATAATCAAGTTATCGTGTCGTTAATGCTATCTTGCTTGACTCTTCCGGTTTAGAACAGATGCGATCATCATTAATCACCTGGAATCTATATGATCTCACATAAGATGGTGATTTGCATTCCTCCATTGACCTATCATCTTTCCCATGTCATCCAATAGTTGTTTCTTCTATGCTTTGTGTGAGAAGGGATAAGGGTGTCGTTTGTTTAAATCTCGAGCGTGTCCATCTGTGGTTGTTTTCCTAGTTGTTTTTTCTATTAGTATTTCGGTACCTGGAAATCCAAGGAAGTTATTAGCCATTGTACAAAAATAACTATTTCAACAGAAATTTGTCCTCTTCTTATTTGAAATTCCCTATACTTTATTGTACTTCTTTTATTCTATAGGGATATTGCATGTGTGAGAGGTCAAGTTGGGTGATATGCATATGGGATCAGTCTTGTCATCTATCATATATGTGCAGGTTGGAGGCATTTGCATGTGTGAATGGATTTGGTGGGGCGAGAGCAAGTTGATGGATAGTGGATTATAGGTTATGTGCGGGGAGTTCCTTCAGCAGGTTCGTGGTCTATGGGGTTGCAGCATTGAATTATTCTTTTGGTATTAGTTTTTTAGGAAAAAAGGTCGGTGAGTGTTTTCCCATGAATATTATCCCAAATCAGATTGGACATGCAGTGTGCAGATTCGCGGCATGTGCCTTGAAAAATTAATCTCGCTAGGTTTTTCTCACGACACAATATTTGAGAATATTTTGTGGTGTCTTAGGGTTGTTGGTTCACAGCGTGAAGGTGAAATAGGTTTTGGGGCATGGTCACTTTTATAATAAATAGTTTTTTCACCTTTTAGTATGGCAAAGGGTGGGGTATGTAATGGTGGGATCCACATGGAAAGTTATGTGGCATGTGGGCTCATGGTTATTCAACAATTCACAACATAGGCTTCCTCGGTTTTCCATAAGGGTGTTCATGAGCATGCTATCAAGGTATTGTTTGTGGCTATGCAACCTCGTGGTGGTATGCATGTGTGGGTAATAAGGAACTTTAACAAATAGTCGCATTCTCGCGAACGCGAGCCAATAGAAATATCCCAAAATATCATTCGTGCTAATGGTCCTTCAAAGTTTGCGGGATGAATTGTGTAGTGTTGCTTCGAATAATTACACCCCTCCCCATGCGCTCTTGTTTTTCTGTTAGGGGTGTTTGTTTCTTGCATTTGAATGCATCATATTACTTGGGAAGAAGGATCTCTTCTCATTTCTGCACAGTCAAAGGAAAATGTGAGTGTATCATTATAAAACAACAGAATTTGCATCTATGTTCAATTCAACCAATCTGATTGAGCATTATTTTTCAAAAATGAGTTCCCATCTGTCTATCACACGGCAGGCCCCTTTACCTATTTAAATTAATCAGAGACATGAGAGAATAAAACATTGGTCTTTCTTACAGTTGATTGTGTAAAATGCAATGAGGTTTTGGGTTATGCGGGTAAGGGATGATGGCAAACCAAAATTGTGATATATTCAATTTATCCATCATGTTTAGGGAGTTTAGGTTGATTAGAGAGATTCCCAAATAAATCTCCCCCCCCCCCCACTTTTATGTTTTGATCATTATGAGTATCGCAGATTGAGTGGATGATCTTTGTAATTGTTATGACCAGATACACACATTCGGAGTACCACAGATTGAGTGGATGATCTATGTAATTGTTATGATCAGACATGCACGGGTTAGTGAGAATGAACTACATTATAGGTAACCAACAAGAAATCGACCTTAAGGGATATCGAAACTATACCATGTGAGTAGGGAAAGATGAATTGATTTGGAAATGAGGGGTATGCCTCTGAATGAAGTTTTTTAAATTCCAAACTTTGAATCACCAAGAATGAACATATCTACTCTAGAAAGAGGGTGATACTTGTTTCTGATCATGGATTTAACTAATGAATAGAAAAATAAGTGAGGGGAAATTGATTATCCATGATGCATCACCATACCAATTATGTTAATTGTTCAGTTTCCACCATCCTCTATGAAATATGGTACTTTATTAGACTGTTGTTGGGGTACTAGCACAACATTCACCCAGGGCCTTTAAAGGACCTGCTACTAAAGAGACATCGGTTATAGGATTTGGCAAGAAAGTGCAGTAGTTTCTTTAACAAAAAAGCTTATGACTAATTTTCCTTCTTATACAGTTAGGCCAGGGAACAATAGGTTCCATCCAATCATAGGTAAGGTTAGGAATTTAACTATAAAGACTGGTAGGGGGGGGGTGGGGGGGGGGATTCCTTTAGCTAGTGAGGGATAGAGAATTGGGGGGCTTGGTGTGGCTACAACAATTGGCAACACACAGAAAGAACTAGTTATCTCTGTCATTAGACATTTAGGCCCTTGGCTTTAAATCTGATTGTAGGATTAACTCATAATGTTGTAGTAGGCATAATCATAATTGTGGGTGCCACATGGATGTCAAATTCTTAAAATATGTGATCTTGTACCCTGCAAAATTATCTAACATATCTTCTTCAGTTAAACAATATATGAGGTAAATTTTAAATAAGTATCATGTTTAGCTCTAACTCGATAGTGGGTTTTGATTTTGAATCAATTGAATCATACACATACATAAGTGTGTTCCATGTCTCTATGTTTTTAGCATTGCTTCACCATCAACGAGAATCCATAGCCCCGACGAAGTTTCCTCGATATCATATAAGCATAGCCCCACTACCAACAAGTATCCATAGCCCTGACGGGTTTACTTATACTTCCCACACCATTAATGGTGCTTTCAACTTCCTTTTATTTTAAATCATGTTTTTCCCTTTGAATTTGTAAATAGCATTATATGCATAATAGGGTGTATGGGAAGCGAGATAATACGAGAGTTTATTTGATATGCTAAGTATGTGATTTTCATCTTGAATTCATCCCATGAGTCTTTTCGAAAACTATCACGGTGCATTGTTAAATTTATGGGTGGATGGAGCTCAAAGAAGAAAATAGATAGACAGTTCTACATCGCATGGATCATCATGTGTGCTTATCACAAAAATATTTGTTCCACCACAACCATGGAGTGTTAACTAACAATTTTTAAACTGAGCATGGTCTTCTTCAGCTTAGGGGACCTTCATATCAATGGTGTGCATAAGTTCTCTTCCATATGTTTTACCAGAGTAGTGTAACCCTAAAGTTTGGGAAGGCTCTTTCCAAAGGAAGAGATGGAAGGAGATATTAATATTAGATATCAATATTTAGGCGTAGTGGCGTAAGGAAAGGCTAGTAAAATGAATTCTTGGTTATAATGTAGTTATAGTAGTACCAATCAAAGTGTAGAATTAGACTGTATACATCATCAAGGAGTGGTGAACTGATCCAGGCTATTTTTCTTCGATGGTAATGCTTCCAAGGAAAGAAAACTTTAGGTCTAGGTGTACAAGATTTTCCCCCACCCGGGTTTTGACAAGTAAATAAATGATTCCAGAATAATAGTTTGACGAGAGAAAATTGATCATTTAGAAGGGTGATGTGTTGTCTTATTGGCGGAATGATGAGAGAGTGTGTGGAGGGAAAAGACAAAGATTAAAGGATTTGTTTTTGCTCTAGGTAAAATGTGACATGAAAATATTTTCCCTTCTCCGATCATGATTAGTCTTGGTTGAGAAAAAAATCCCTCCTTTATAATCAGAATAAGGATCAAATCGTGATTTAGCAATCTTGAAAGTATTCAAATTCTACCATGAGAAATCGTAAAGAGATATCAAAAATCCTCGGGAAATTATTTTAAGCGTAAAAAAAGATTTGATGAACTACTTTCCTAAGTGCTTCAGAGATTTATGTGAGATAATCCTGAAGAGGTGTGTGGAGCTTCCCTTTCTACACAACACTAAAAAAGGAAATCAACCCCTTTCAACACGATTCAACAAAATATGTTAATGGAAAACACTAGTTTCTAGATTTGCATATAGGGATTAGAAATTATTTTCAAATTTCAGGATGCAAAGGGAGTTCTCATTGATGTGTCCTTAATCGAATTGTGGCAGGAGGTTCCAATATTGTATGTCTTCTTTTTTGAAAAGAGGGAACTCTGCTTGGAAAATGGCCGCTTAGAGACATTAGCAATTTATCATGGAAATGATGGAGTAGAAACCGTATTAAAATTCTACCATGAGAAACCATAAAGAGATATCCAAAATCCTTTGGAAAGCATTTTAAGCGTAAAAATAGATTTGATCAAATACTTTCCTAAGTTATTAAGAGATTTATGTGAGATAATATTGTATTGGTGTATGGAGTTTCCCTTTCTACACAACACGAGAAAAGGAAATCAACCTCTTTCAACATGATTCAACAAAACATGTTAATGGAAAACATTGCTTTCTAGATCTACATATAAGAATTAGGAATTATTTTTAAATTCTGGGATGCAAAGGGAATTCGCATTGATGTGTCCTTAATCAAATTGTGGTAGGAGGTTCCCTTATTACATATCTTTTGGTTTGACAAGAGGGAACTCTAGTTGAAAAATGGTCGCTTAGAGACTTCAGCGATTTATCATGGTAATGATGGACTAGAAATGAGATTTGGGTTCACCTTTGGGAGTAATTGAAACACTTTGTATCACGAGGTGAGAAAATTAAATTCCAAAGACTAACTCTGTAACAACCCTAGTTAAATGATTGCTTAAGATTTATCAAGTATAATTAATTAAATAATTAATTGTCCTAATGTGTATTAGTTAAATAATGATTATTTATTAATAATATTATTTATTTATTTATTGATTGATTGATTGATTAATTAATTGATTAATTAATTAACACATTTAATGTTGGGAAAAGAATTAAAGACTTAATAACTTTAATTCATTATTAGAAAACTTTACGTATGCAGGGATAAAGAATTGAATGGAGGGATAGGGTATTGAATGGATAAGGTATTAAATGGAGGGATAAGGTGGGTGGCATTAAAGGAAGGTAGGAGGCGGTGAATGGAGGGAGGATATGAGGGGCCAGAGGATTCGAGAGAAGGACTTTTGGAATTTTGGGGGTAAGGGAGCATTTTGAGAGTAGGGACTGTATTTTCTATTTGGGGGTATTTTTCTAGTCTGGAGTTTGGGTGGACTGTTGTAGGGGTGCACCAGTTGCTGGGAGTTTTGGGCTCGGGGGCCAGGAATCCTCACGGAATCCTGGAGCTATGGAGCCGGATAGGCTCTGTTCCTAGCTGGAAGGGACGAAGGATTCAGTTTTGCGCAGAGTTTGGGCAGAGCAGCAGCGAGGACAGACGGAGATTGGTGAAACAGCATCAGATAGAGGTATGTATTTTCATGATTTTAGGTGGTTATCATTAAGTTATTGAATATGTTGTGTTATGTGGTAGTTATGTAATTTATTTTCATGTTGTTAATAAATTTAATTTATGTTGAATATTAAATGGTCATATGTTGATGATTAAATTGTACAGGATAACATTTTTCTATCCTCTATTTTAACTTGCGTTTTATAAGGCTCTGGGGTAGAGACCTTGCGTTTTATAAGGCTCTGGGTTAGAGACCTTTTATATNGGCTCGGGGGCCAGGAATCCTCACGGAATCCTGGAGCTATGGAGCCGGATAGGCTCTGTTCCTAGCTGGAAGGGACGAAGGATTCAGTTTTGCGCAGAGTTTGGGCAGAGCAGCAGCGAGGACAGACGGAGATTGGTGAAACAACATCAGATAGAGGTATGTATTTTCATGATTTTAGGTGGTTATCATTAAGTTATTGAATATGTTGTGTTATGTGGTAGTTATGTAATTTATTTTCATGTTGTTAATAAATTTAATTTATGTTGAATATTAAATGGTCA
>SNQJ01S0024082.1:0-11540 GCA_010110895.2 Picea sitchensis
TTCAAGGCTTCAAGGCTTCTTTACTTGGATTCATGGCTTCAAGGCTTCTTCACTACTACATGTTGGCTTCTCAAGGCTTCACCAACATGTCTTCAAGGATTCTTCTCTTGGCTTCATGGATTCAAGGATTATTCATATCTCCTTTTTCATTGCCACATCATCATCATCACTATTACATACTTATCATTACTTCCACATCATCATCATTACTGCATTTTGACATCAATGACAACATTTTATCAACAATCTCCCCCTTTGTCATTGATGGCAACACCTTCTTCCTTTTGTAGTGATGCATGCTCACTCTATCCATCACTTTGTTTCTCTCCACCTTTGACATCAACGACAAACATGTCATTTTTTCTTATCATGTGACTCCATCTATGATCAAAAATTTATTTCTCTCCCCTTTGACATACCGAATAAAGAGTTTCTCCTCCTCTGGAATTTCATGATTCTATTTATTATTCTATTGCTCCTCTTTTCTTCATTCTTTCATCCACTATCATTTAAGTCATTTTTATGCTCCCTCTGTCATCAATGGTTCCTCCTTTTGACTGCAATGATATATTTGTGAGCATATTTCCTTTTCAACAATTCTCTCCCTTTTACTATGTTGACTTTCCCTTAGACTGGGCCATTTCTTGAATCTTTCTGAAGTAGCTTGCCATGTGCTCCTATATGATTTACCAAGCAAATGTCTTCTACTCCGTACAATCCTCTATTTTCCTTTCTTTGGTCTTCCTTTCCTACTACTTAGACTCCACCTCAACATTATCCACAATACTGGGAGTCTCTATACCAAATTATTTAGAATAATGTTGATATGATGCAGGATCATCATTTGTAATCCTAGAATCTTCCTCTTTACTTGTAGATTTATCATTGTTACTCATGTTTGCAACTCCTATGGGTATGTCCTCTGAGAATTCTTCATTGACCTATTCTTCTTGTTTTTTCTTTCTTCACAAAACCTTCTTATATTTGATATGAGAATTTTATTTCATGGAAAACTCCATCATGATTCTATAGTCTTGATCTATGTGTCCATAGCTATGGAATTTGTAACATTCAACATTATTGTATATACCTCTATTCCTTACTTGAGTACTTCTTGCATAATCTCTATAGTCTATAACCTTATGTCCAAAATCATTGCAAGAAAAAAAATAACCAGGAAATAAACTTTGATACCTGGGAGCAAATGGTCTTCTTTGAAATGGAGGTGTTTGAGATGTTTTCTTGTCATGTCTTGATTTATCATGGTATTTTACTCTTCCATTGGAATATTTTTAACCATTTGTATGACTTTTAGGTCTTTCTTCAATCCTTCTTAGAAGTTTGAAATTCTTTTCTTCTTCAATACGTTTTTTCTTGTGGTCATAGCCAATACCTGTCTTGTCACTGTGAGATTTTTGCTAATTGAGGATATCTTCTAAGGTTGATGAACTCTTCTGAAACTTCAAGTTTGTGGTAGTTCTCCTTTTCAATTCTTCTCTTAGAGAAACAATTTCAAGTTCTTTTTCTTGATATATTTCTTCCTTCTCTTTTAGTTGACTATTTAGGACTTCTTCAATTTTCTTATCCTCTTCTATTTGAATCATAACATTCTGGAGGTTTTCTTAGTTGGGTATATTTCTCTTCTAATTGATTCTTCAATGTTTCTTCATTATTCTTAGTTACTTCTACTTGTGCCTTTAAAATAATGATAGTCTTTTTAGTCTCACTTATCTTCTCTTCTAACAATGTATTGTTTTCTTGATACCTCTGCAGTTGTTCCATTAACATTTTGTTATTCTCCCCTGCATTCCTCAAACCATCTAGAGCACTAATTAGTTCTGCTTCAAGGTCTACTTCAACTTCTACTTCATCATTCTCTTCTTCTTTCAAGGAATGGATTTTTCTTTCATCTTTATCTTTGTCAAAACTGCTTTTATTTTCATAAGTACATCTAACACTACAAGGATTTAATTTATCACCACAATAATACTTACTTGATTCAAATTCCTTCACCTTTTCTTCATTTGATTCATCAAATGCATTTTTATTTGGGTTTTCATCCATTTTATTTGATGTTGCTTCTTTCTTTTATGTATCTTCCTTTTGATCTTCTACACATTCCTGCATTGCTTCCTTTATGTAGTTTTCTTGTAGTTTGTTCGAAATAATTTAGCCGATGACTGCTTTCCAAATTCATTTCTTTTTTATTCAGACTCTTATAAGCCCCTTAGAATTATGTACAATTCCATTGAATTGTATTTTTGTAGATTATTTGTTGCTCCACCCTTTGGTATTCCTTTTGGAGTGGTGTAACCATCTAACACTGATTTCCAAATGTCAACCCCCATGCCTTTAAAAATTCTCTCATCCTTCTAGTGGCTAGAATGTTCTTGAAGGAACCCACTCTGATACCAATTGTTGGAATATTCACCAATACTGAGAGAGGGGGGTGAATCAATATTGAACACTTTTTACCATTTTTAAACTCAAGCACATCATGTAAACATTAACCATTAACAATTCCATTCATCATAAAAAAAATACACATAAAACAATGATTTTTATGTGGAAACCTAAATGGGAGAAAACCAAAAAATTCTTTTCTTATATCATTTTAATATTACATTCATAGGAAACACCAACTTCTAATATTCTCAACCACCATGGAAGGAGGCACCAACCCCCTTATTTATAGGCACCAACTTGGAGGAATATCCAACTCCCCGATCTACTAGCACTGATTGGAAGGAGACAAAAACCCCATGGATTTACCGACTCCAACTCGAAGGAAGCACCAACTCCCTAAATAATAGGAACCAACCTACTGAATGAAGACACCAATCTTCTCAACTGAGAACCAACTCAATAAGATATCACTAAGCTAAGATCTTCATACACAAAGTACTTCTAACTTCACCTGCATGCTTTATTGTGTAGACAATCCTTCAAACCCTAGCAAGACTCATATCATCATTCCCAAAATGTAATCACTGATAACAACATCCATTGACGGTAACAACCATTCACGAAAACATCCACTAACAACAACATACACTCAGGGAAACATTGTGACAACAAGAAAACTTCATAGTAGATCACACAATAAAAACACAACCTCATGGAAACATCACAACCTTCAAATACAATTCCAAAATCACTTCTTAAATATGCATACAAAACTTCTCATAACTATACCTTAGATCTGCAAACTTGTAAGATTTTCCACAAGCTCAATTTTCCATTTTCGATTCTAAAACTTGGACCTCAGATATCAGGGTCAGTTCTCCTTCCCATGCAACAAGTGAAATTCAATTTGGACCTACCAAGCTTCAGATATAGCCATTTAATATCTAACACATTTTTGGTACTAGTTTCTGGATTAGTCACAAACCCTAACTTCCAACAAGTATAACTCCGTACGTGTAATGAATCAATATATGAAAATCGTACCCAATATTCTTAGATATCTTCTCTAAAATTCCTCCAAGTTTTTCTCCTTGACTTGTCCCGAAACAAAATTTATAGTGAAAATGGAAAGATTACTTGTTTTGAAGAAGAAAACCCTAGTTGTAAAAACCTCAACTTTCGTTGAGTATAAATACAAACCTGAAATGATTCAATAGCTGAAATTTGTACCTCACATTATTCGTTATATATTCTAAAAGACCTTTAATTTTCAATATCAGAATCGTTCTAGAAAAAATGTTATATAAAAAATGTCAAGATGAGCTTCAAAGAAAAACCCTAGAACAAATCTTCACAAGACTTCATCTTCCTTTGGAATTTTTCCCTTCTTAAGAGAATCCATTAGACTTATCTTGCACACCAAAAATACACCCCAATACCTTGAGAACACCTTAGTCTTGATATCTTCATTGGTTTCACTAAAAAATTGAAATTCTTTCTTGTATTTATAGTAATTCCAACCCCAAAAAATTAGCTGAGCCGACCTCAATTTTCTAGTTGGGTTGTTGGATGGAAAAATTCATATCTCCCAATTCCTAAGGAGTTAGAGGGACTTCCATATACTATTGGAAATGAATTGGAATAATATTTCCAACCATGTATCTTTTGCTTCCATTTGAGTTAGTTATATAGGGTAAAAATTCCCTTAAAGATATGTTGGACATATTTTCATTGATGTCAACAACTGATGATGCACATGAAACTCAAAAGGGAAAGCACAATGCAAAAACGTGATCGGGATCGAAATCCCCACAGGACAAACTAGGACTGTTGGATATGCAAACTCCAGATCAATGGAAAGGATAGATTGCAGAGAACAGAAGGAGAATTAAACAATGTGTTATTTCCAATCCCGCAATTAGTCAAGACCGTCATATATTATAGATTCAAAGATCAATGACTGTAGTTAATGCATAAAAAATCACACAACTTCAATTGAAGAGTTTGGGCAACATGCTAAGCCATGCACAAGTTATGGTTCCACAATCCACATCGAACGTTGGATCAAGTGTTGGCCCTTGGTTATGGAATCAAGCAAATATTAAGGAAGAAGAGTGAAGTACAAACTGCGCGGAAGTCACATTAACTGAGAATGGGTCGAAGTGGTCAAAGAAGCAGAAAAGAATGAGCAGATTAAGGGAAAGCGAGCCATTGAAAGAGAAGATCAAGGAAGACAGATCAACAAAGAATACAGATCACAGACAAATCAACAAGCAAAAAAATCCACCATCAAATGCTTTGGAACACCTCACGAAAAAGAAGAAAGAAAAGGTTGGTGAATCACTTAAAGCACGGGTCAATTTGACCTAGGGTTTAGGCACCTAGGGTTTTGGATCTAGTGTTTTGACACCTAGAATTTTTCCATGTAATGTATAAATAAAGGTCTAGAGGACTTGGGATGGGTTTGTTCTTCTTTTTATGGTTCGAAGTTGGGTTGTGTTGTTGATGTTGAGTGATTATTGTTGTTGCGTGAGAGAAGTATTTTTTTGTGAGAACATTCTTGTATTTTAAGATCTTCAGTTGGGTGCGAAGATCAACCTTGCATTTGGGTGCGCAGGGAGGGGAGAGAAGAAGAGAAAGAGAGAGAGATATGAAAGCTAAGTGCGTATATAGAACTATATGTTTTCATATAATATATCAAGAAACACAGTTCTATGGATGTAGCCCAAGGGAGAGGGTGAACCACGTATATGTTATTGTTCTGTATGATTGATGTTGTGTTATTTTCTATATGTTATTCTGTCATTACATAGTTGTGTTAGATCATAGATATAACCTGCGAAGTAAGCTTAAGCGTGGTAAAGAATATCTATATTTCTTTGAGTTGCTGCCCTTGATCCACTTTGCATTTCCTCTGGTTGTAGACACCTGTGTCCTGCAACCACCTATCGCTACTTCGGGTGAGACTGCATCTTTTTTGTAGGTGTTTCCGAAAGGGCCAGTAGTTAGGGCTTGTTGGTGCGTTGTTAGAGTTGAACTCCTGGTCTACCCCTGTTCCAAAAAATGGTTCCGTTGCCGGGACCGAGATATTCTTGAGGGAATGTCATGGTGGTTTCCATCGAAGACAGAAATTCAGAAGTGGATAGAAGAACAAGAGAAGGAATTCACTGAAGCTCAAAACAAGAACCCTAGAATTAGTACAAAGGATTGGTTGGGAAGGTATATCTTTATTGATATACATGAGATTTTCTTTGGAGGAGTTCATAAGGAGCTATACGAGTGATTATCTAGATTAACAGATACCTATTTTGAAGTCAGATCTAGACCACCTGTGGTTTGGACATCGACGTTGATTAAGAAGGTCAAGAGAATTGATAACGCTGTGTCAAGAGTAGTAAATCACTGGTTTGATAGAACTATTGGAGGGTACATTACTGATTTTTCTATTGACAGGGTAGATTCATATAGCCAAGCAGAGAGGTATTTCTTTAAGGGACCTAGAGGAAAATTTTTACAATTTTTGAGGTTAAATAACAAGATGCTATTGCATGAGAAGAACATCTTGAAGATACAATAATCGGTTGAATTAAAAAGACAATGTTAAAAAACTAAGACAACGACAGTGACACAAAGGTTGGACACACGTGCAGTGGGAGAGAATTTAGAGAGGTCCCTCTGGTGAACCTGTTTAAGTAGAATCATGAGTCACTGGCACAAGACAAAGGTTTCTATAGTGGAGAAAAAGAAGAATTATTGAATGAGGAATATTCAGAATCTACTAGGACAAAGGAGAGGAAGACTGAAGAACCTCGCTGAGAAGGATCAATAACTTCAAGGACTGCACCTACCGTTGAAGTAAGTACTACTACTTCCCCTGTTGTTTTAGAAGCATTAAATAACCAGAGTAGTCATAGTTATCAGAGCACTCATAGAATCGTTACCAGCAATTCAATACATACTTAGTCGAGAAACCTAGGAAGATCTATGGCATATGAAAAGAGGCTACCTACTTTTAGGGGAGATGTATCCGAAGATCATGATAAAAAATGGTTATGCGAAGCTGTATGGAGTATTAATCAAGTCAATGACGAAGTTGTTAAGAGAGCCCAGTTTAGTACTACCTTGAGAGACCGCACACTGAGATGGTACATGAAGTTTGTTAAAGGAACTGTACAACCTAAACCATTGAACGATATCAAGACTGCGTTGAGTGCAGAATTCAAGAAACCCAAGTCGGAGTCGCAGTGCATTACAGAGATAAAAGAAATCAAGTAGAGAGTAGCTGAAACTATGTGGGAGTTTGATCAAAGGTTTAAGAACTTGACAGGCCATTTGGGTTTTCAGATTCCAGATGAGTAGAATAAGGAATGGTTCATTGCTTCCCTCTTACCGCACATTAGAGTTCCTTTGATGCAAAAAAAGTTTTCTTTGTAGGCTGAAGAATTGGAGATCGCCATGAAACTAGAATGAACCCCTATGGGAGAATCCATATTAGGTATGAGTCAAATTGTAAGTCAGCTAACTAGCCTATCTCTGTAGGTCGAAGATATGAAGAAAGAAAAGGGAAAAGATAAAAGAGAAGACATCTGGTGTATTATATGTAAATCAAAGGGCCATGATAAGGAGCACTGCCCCCTATTTAATGAATACTTGGCCTCTGGAGCTCCGAGCCCTTTGAAGTAGGTCACTCTACCTTGATGCGAGGTATGTAGAACTAGACATCGCCCTGGTGAATGTTATTACATGAAAAAATATGTCCAGACGCCTACCAACTTTATTACACATTCTGTAAATATGTGGGGCATGATGAGAAGGACTGTAGGGATTATGACCTCTTGCATGAAAGGTCAAGAGATACATATAGGATTCAAGGAGAGATGGAGTAGGAGGGAAATAATACACAATTTAATTACCCATGAAGAGGAAAATTCAACGCTCGTGGTGGATTCAGAGGAAGAGGGTGAGGAGGAGGCATGGATCAAGGTTGAGGTCAGATCATTTGTTATAACTTTTCCCAACTGGGTCATTTGGAAAGGGATAATCAGAACCCTTGTACCACTTGCAGCTACTGCAACTCATTTGAACATGTTATTGAGGATTGTCCAACATTGTTAGCGAAACTTTAGGAGAGATGAGGAGGAAACCAACAAGTACATTTAATATCAGCCGAACCTCACGGAGATGATCCTAGAGTCCCTGTTATCATGAGAGGAGGCGCTGTTATAGGAGAAGATAGGGTGACTCCCGAAAAGACTATAGAGGGATCTAGGATCAGAAGAGCTGTAGAGAAGACACGGTTGTTTGATCCAAGGAAGGAGAAGCAGACATTTGAAGAGGAAAGAAGAGAATTTGGAGGAGAACAAGCTTCTTCATTGAAGGCATAACCAGAAGTGAGAGAATGTGGGATGCCTCTGGCATTCGATCAATCTGCATCACTTGGAGAAGGAAAGAGGTAAACAAGCTTGTAGGGTTATTGTATACATTTATTGATTTAATTAAGGATGAAAGATCCATACAAGAACTACAACACTTCATCAGATAGTATGCGATAGGAAGAATAGACCCTATGCCGAGTAGGGATGTGAACCAAGTATGTAGGAAGATGAGAACAAACAAGGAGCTACACCTCAATGTTCATATTGGAGACTACGACATAGATTATGTGGTCCTCGACTTGGGATCATAAGTCAATGTTATGCTGAAGAAAACTTGGGCACTGATGGGAAAACCTAAGTGTATTTACTCCGCTATCAGGCTTAGGATGGCTAATCAATAGGCAGTAAGCCCCTTTGGAAGACTGGAGCATATCCTTGTGGAAATCGACGGGGTAAGGAAATTTGTGGACTTTGAGGTGATTGACATAGTTGATGATAGATGTCCTTATCCTGTGTTGTTAGGCATTGATTGGGATTTCAACAATTTGACTGTTGTTGACTTAAAGAAGAGAATAATGATATTTTAAGGTGATGGAATTAGGTTCATTACACCTCTTGATCCTGATGAAGGTCGCAGATACATAGAACCCATCAAAGAAGAAGACCGTGCTTATGAACTAGATAATATATATAAACTGACAATAATACAACATGATTACATTAATCCTACATCAGACGAGAATTTGAGTTGGCGAAGTGAAATAACATGCTCATCAGACTCATAAGAAGTACTGGAGAATTGGCAGAACAAAATGTATGAAGTTTCTATGCGGCGGTGTGCCAGATTGACCAAGGAAGTTCGCTAGATTGGCACATAAGTAATTAATCTGCCCACATTTGATGGTTTAAATCATTTAGAAACATTCTTATTGGAATTTGAAGAAACTGTACCAATACAACAGAGGCTATTGGCACTGGATGAAGCCTTGAAAGTAAGTCCAGTAAAATGGTGGGGAACACACAAGAAGAACATCACGGAGTGGGTCCAATGTCGCACTTTGATGACAATGCACTTTTCAGAACAAGTTGAAGGGTGCAGAGTTCGATACACATGTCATATCTTTTTGAAGGACCATGTGCGAAGTTGTGAGGAGGCCTAGAGAAGCCTTCCTAAAGAACAATGGGTGCATAATTTCATTAACACTTTGGATACTACGCCCATCAACTGGTATCTTCAAGCATAACTGTGCCTCACCACTTCAGATTGGTATGGTATGACCCAAAACTTTATAGCTACATTTTTATTTGAAAGTCAGTACCCCACAGTAGATCAAGATTTACAAGTTGTAATACATAAAGTCTTTGAGGAGGCACCTAACCTCCATTTGGAGAAATAAGAAGATGAATGGAATGAACCTCTTCAGAAATTACAGGGTTGTTACAATATCAATGCTGATGAAGATGATGACCCTAGGAACGTGAACATAAAAGAAACTGAAGGACATAGAGACATAAAAGGGAATGGGATTGAATTACCTTTTATTGGGCAATCAATCAAAATCAAGAAAGTTAATATTGGAACAGAGAAAGCACCTAAGTTGGCCAACGTTGGAGATTATTGGGATGATGCCAGTATTGATAAGATTACAGAATTACTGCATGAATATCAAGACTTGTTTCCAACCAAGTTCACAGACATGAAGGGAATTAAAGGGACCATGGGAGAAATGAAGATCCCTTTGAATCTAGATGCAAGACTAGTCAAGTAGAGACCCTATAGACTGAATCCCAAGTATAAGCATAAAGTTAGGATTGAACTAGACATAATGTTGTAAGCAGTGGTACCGATGAAATATTTAGTTCCTATCTTAAGAATTGCAGTGTTTACAGATATGGATGATACAGGCGTTGTGAAAGACAAGCTTGCGCAGTTGATAGAACTAGAGGAATATAGGTTTATTGTAGTATTTCATCAACAGGTACAAAAGGAACGAGAGAAGTCCTACCATGACATGCATATCAAGAGGAAAGAATTTACGCAAGGAGATTTGGTATTGGTATACGACAACAAGTTCATGAAGCATCTAGGGAAGTTCTTGACACATTGGATTGGGCCATATGAGGTTGCCTAGGTTATAGAAGGAGGAGCTGCGTAGTTGAAGACTCTGAATGGATAATGGAAGGAAGGTTTATTAAATGAGAGCCAGTTGAAATTGTATCATGACAACCAACTTCCTCGCATCTTTGAATAAAATAAAAAAAGAAGGGTCTAGGTACCAAGTGCAGTTGAAACTGGGCACTAGACACAGAAAAGACAGTCTGTACACAACAAAGAGGGACAAAGCAGAGAGCACAGGCTTCTCCACGCAGTCTGTGGTCGAAGTATTACTGAAGGTTCAACCCTGCAGTGACTGGGGGCGAGTCACAGGTGAGTGTTGGGGGCCTGTTGGCCTTTGGTTATGGAATCAAGCGAAGATCAAGGAAGAAGAGTGAAGTACAAATTGTGTGGAAGGCACATTAACTGAGAATGAGTCGAAGTGGTCAAAGAAGAAGAAAATAAGGAGTGAACTAAGGGAAAGCAATTCGTTGAAACAAAAGATCAAGGATGATAGATCAACAAAGAATACAGATAGTGGAAAACTTAGCAAGCATAAAAATCCACCATTGGATGATTTGTAGCACCTCGCAGAAAATAAGGAAGAAAATGTTGGCGAAGCCCTTAAAGCAAGGGTCAAGTTGACCTAGGGTTTAGGCAGCTAGGGTTTTGGATATAGGGTTTTGACACCTAGAATTTTTCCATGTAATGTATAAATAAAGGTATAGAGGACCTGGGATGAGTTCATTCTTGTTGTTATGGTTAAAAGTTGGGTTTTGTTGTTGGTGTTGAGTGATTATTTTTGTTGCATGAGAGAAGTATTGTGTTGTGAGAACATTCTTGTATTGTAAGATCTTCAGTTGGGTGCGAAGATCAACCCTGCAACTGGATGCACAGGGAAGGGAGAGAATAAGAGAAAGAGAGAGAGATCTGTAAGCTGAGTGCGCAGATAGAACTGTATGTTTTCATATAATATTTCAAGAAACATAGTTCTGTGGACGTAGCCCTAGGAGAGGGTGAATCACATAAATATTATTGTTCTATGTGATTGATGCTGTGTTATTTACTATATGTTATTACGTCATTACATAGTTGTGTTAGATAAGAGATATAACCTACGAAGTAAGCTTAAGCATGGGAAAGAATATCTAGATTGCTATGTGTTGCTGCCCCGGATCCACTTTGCATTTCCTCTGGTTGTAGACACTTGTGTCCTCCAACCCCTTATCACTACTTCAGGTTAGACTTCATCTGCTTTGAAGGTGTTGACGAAAGGACTAGTAGTTAGGGCTTGTTGGTTCACTGTTAGATTTGAACCTTGGGTCTGCCCTTGTGCCAACATCAAGTTAAGTGGAAGGATAGGATAAGAAAGGTAAAAGGGCTGAGATTTTGAATATCTGAATTCTCAATAGCCATTGGATCACTTTAAGTGGAAGGATAGGATAAGAAACATCACAGATAGATCAATCCATCGATCTAAGATCGTGATCAACAAACACCATTCAGTTCGGGTTAAAATTTGTGAGGAGGTTACACTTCGGGGAATCTCACTTCGGAAGAATTGGGAACTGGAGAAGTTGAATTACCTGAAGACTCAAAGGCTGAAATTATGAAGTCACTCTCAGCCATAGATATTGTTGGACACACCTACCACACTTAGAGGG
>SNQJ01S0024082.1:11590-21664 GCA_010110895.2 Picea sitchensis
AATGAGTGTGGGGATATTTTTCCCAAAACTTCCCTCTTAATCAAAACTCATTAGTTAGCATTCAACATTTATTCATTACTCATTGTTTTCATTTATAACCTGTTAGATGTGAACACATATCAACTATATATATCAACAGTATATCATCAAAAAGTCATCACCACAAGTCATCACCACAAGTAACTCAAAGAACACAAGATGTATGTACAATTTTTCTTTTTATTACGGACTACAATCCTTGGGGTTTATCAACAACAACTGAATAGATTACAAATCTATAAGAGAACCATATCTATATGCAAGACTCAATTTACATCCTCAACACCAACTGAGTTGAGGAAACAATTCTCCATAGATATCAATCTGTCACAGGTACGTGACCTGTCAGTAGTGCAACCCATGTGTGTACGCGCCCTGGCTCACTACAGCCCACGTATGTATGCAACCAATCTATAATGCAACATGTGTATACTTTTGAGAAACTAGGGTTTTTCTTTGCTTCACATGCTCAGATCTTCTGCTCCCTGCAATCACATTCTCTTATTTATTTCACTTTCCAAACTGACCACCATCCAGTCACAACACATTCAATCTCTCTAATATCTTATTTATGCTTCTCAATCATACAATATAAATGCTACTCAAACATGTGTAAACAACCAGTATATTATAACCATCATATCAATAATGAATCATAAGAGTTCTTCTCACTCCATCAACCAATCAAGCCATATCATAACAACCATACCAAGAATGCCTTAAGAATTCACCAAACAAATAAGAATATCCATCAAGTCATTAATATCACCATATCAGAATCTCTATGGCAGATCTAAGCCCATATAGTGCAGATCTGGAACCTGTTCCAGTCTTCAACAACCAGTCATCATCTCAAACACAAATATCCATGATTTTATCTACTGTACATTCCCTGTCCTCATACAACCCACGTGTGTACATGCCCTAGCTCATTATAGCCCGCATATACCTCAGAAACTAGGGTTTATGAAACTCTGAGACTTTTTCCATCAAGATCTCAGACATTGCCGAAACTTTCATGCATCCATGAGATCCTCCTCATGCTCTCTCTCTCGGAATATATATTCAATCTTGCTTAATATATCTTCACCCAAAAAGTAATTTTCACAAGAGACCCTTGCCTCTTATTTATACTCTTCATTTTCTAGGTCACTTAACCCATTTCTAGGTCACTTAACCTATTTTTCATATTTTAGGGTTAACCACTTTCCATAAATAGAAAGTTCTCCAATACTTTATCATTTAAATAATACTTCTTGATTTTGTCACCTTAAGTTATCATTTAAATAATCTTTCTTGATTTTGTCACTTCTCTTTATTATTTAAATAATCCACCTTGACTTTGTCACTTTACTTTATCATTTAAATAATAATTTCTTCTTTGCAAGCTCTTTGACTTCTTTGACCTTTTGGGACTTCAAGCCAACATATGAGGGTCCTACAACTTCGTAAGGCCAGAAATCTCAAACCATGAGGATTTATGTGACATTCCACATACCACTAGAAATGGCATGACAAGCACTATCCATATAGGATAGCTTCACCAATATCTTCACTGATCTTCATCTCATTATTCTACACTCAAGAATGGGTCCTCCAATCATACTTCAAGGATAAATCAACTGTAAAGCATCTTCCCATGAGGAATTTCACCATAAGGGGACCACTTTTAAGTTCATCCATTTGTGCACCTTATCAACCATGATAAGACCATTACATCAATCCAACTATGCATCATATATCAAGGAAACCACATCGATCCATATTCATCATGTATTAATGACAACTCATTGATCCATCTTCACCTATGCATCATATCAATGACAACTCATTGATTCATATATCCATTCTCATCAAGGTCAATACATATTGCATCAAGACATTAATCAATCAATCACTTGACATCAGTCAATCACTTGACATCAATCAATCACTTGACATCAATCAATAACATCAATCGATCAAACCACAATCAAACCATTGGCATCAATGAAAACATGATCCAACATATATGAGATACATTTCAGATAGTATTTTGATCGTTAGATCAAGGATATGAATATGTGCCACATCGAGATATCTACGTCAACAGTTCATGTCAGCAGATAACGTTAGCAAGAACACATGGAATAGTCATATAATGACAAGTTTCAAGATGAAATCGACAGTTCAGGTACGTGTAAGTCATGAATCTAAGTGACACATGGTAGCCAGTCGGCTCGTGTCATGTCAACAAGTGACATCAGCAAGTTACATCACTCTGACAGTTTTACTTTGGGAGTTTCACCACCAACAAATGTCCTAAGTCCCAAAGTCCCGAAATCTGAAGTTCCGAAGTGGACATAAGTTGTCCGATCTAAAGGACACTTCGGGAGAATTATTGACCATTGATCAAGTACAATGGAAGGATAGCATAAGTAGAATAGCTAAAGTCCCGAAGTGCCGACAGTCTTCCATATCATCGAGAGATTAAACTCATGAAAGGAGAACTTCTCAGTGCCTTGGATGAATTAATAAGATACAAAACCAGATATATACAACTAAAACGTTTTGTAGTTGAACAAAAAGAAAAACATGAACATAAATAAAAGGAGATGTAGAAACTCACGAGCAACCTAAAAACCCAAATCCTAGAAGAAAATGGGATGGAAGAAAGTCTGGAAAAGTCTCTTAAAGAAAAACAAATAACCTGTGAAAGAATGGAGGCATAAATAGTTCACCTAAGAAAAGAACTTGAATCAAAACTCATTCAAACAAGATATGAAAATAGCTCTAGAATATTAGATAAGATTATTACCACACAAAGGGATTTAGGTAATAAAAATGGAATAGGTTATTCTCAAGAAGAAAACCAAGTTAACTCAAAATCTTATGCAACTTTTGTCCTCAGTACATTCAAGAAGAAAGATGAAGAGAAGACAAGTAATGATCATAATTCCAGAGGAATACTTCCACCCATTAAGAAGGAATATAAGACAACACCAAAGAAGGTTTATCAAAACATGTATCCTCACATCTTCTATGGTTAATGATTTGCATGCTCTAATTTCAGATACAAAGATATGAATTGTAGAGCATATAAAAGGAAAATTTTGAGGGTTAAGAACTATAACCTTAAAGTTAACCAAACAATAAATCAAGTTAAAAGCATAAAATATAACTCCTTTGCACCTTTACAAGAAGGGGACCTAGAATGCTTGAGATGTCATAATTATGGACATAAATCCAGTAATTGCAGATTAATGGAAGTCTCAGAAAAACCAAAGTTCATTAGAGAGAAAAAGAAGATTTGGAAAGAAAAAACATCAAAGGAGGAATGTCTTATTGCCTTAAAATCCCAAGATAAAGAAGATCTCTAGTATGTTGACAGTGGGTGCTCAAAACATATGACAGGAAACAAGGACAATTTTTTGGACTTTAAGAAACAAAAGGGTAAAGTTGCATTTGGTGACAATGATTCAGGTAACATACTTGGGAAAGGCACAATGAGTTTGGGAAAAGACAAAGCCAAGAATGTGTTTCTTGTTTAAAAAATGAAACCTATCCTATTAAGTGTCAGCCAAACCTGTGATTAGGGGCACTTTTGTATCTTTGATTCCCAGAAATGTGAGATTAGGAGAGAGGACTCAGGAAAATTGGTTGGTACTTCTCCTAGAACTCCTGAGAATGTACATATACTAAATAAAAAATTGAATGAGGAGTGTCATATAAATTTAGTAGATGAAAGTTGGATATGGCATAGAAGGTTGGGGCACATTAACTTTGACAATTTAGTGAAAGTCAATAACCTTGGGGAAGAAAGAAACTTTCCAAAGATCGTAAATCCCTCAAATCCTATGTGTAGACACTGTCAACTAGGGAAACAAACTAGAATAAGGCTCAAAACAAAAGAATACTCAACCTCAAAACCTTTAGATCTTTTTCACATCGACCTCTGTGGACCTACAAGGAACAAGAGTTTGAAAGGAGAGTCTTACTTTATGCTATTCATTGATGATTTTACTAGAATGGGTTGGGTATGTTTTCTCAAGGAAAAATCAAAAGCACTTAAAAAATTCAAATCTTTTAAGACCCTTGCTGAAAATGAAAAGGAGACAAAAATCAAATGTCTTAGATTGGAAAATGGTGGCGAATTCACCTCAAAAGAGTTTGATCTCTTCTATGAAAACCATTTAATAAAAAGACAATTCTTTGCTGCCAGAACACCTCAACAAAATGGGATTGCTAAGAGAAGGAATAGAACAGTTCAGGAGGCTACAAGGACTATGCTCAATGAAGCAAACTTATCTGATGGATATTGGAGGGAAGATGTAAGCAAAACAATATAAATATTGAATAGAGGTCAGCTTAGGATTGATAGTAATAAGACTCCTTATGAACTATGGTTTGGAAGAGCTCCTTCAGTAAAATACTTCAAGGTCTTTGGAAGTAAGTTCTACATTGAAAGGGTTGATGAGAATCTTGGAAAATTTGATGCATGATCTAATGAAGGTATCTTTCATGGATATGCTTCTACCAATAAATCACGTCGATGCTACAATTTTATATTACATAAGATTGTTGAGAGTGCAGATGTCGAGGTGGATGATTTAAAAACGATAAGGATCAAACATCAAGAGACTATGCTTGACAGTGAAGATGAAGATGATGATGAATCAATTGGTACAAAATAAGAAGAAGTAGAAGAGAATAAAGAAGAAATGTAAGAGGATGATATGGATACGAGTGAAAATGAGGAAGATATTCAAGAATAATACATAAGAGAAGAATCCCCAAGAAGAGACATAAAGACACCCTCAAGAATGCTTCAAAGGAATCATCCAGAGGAACTGATTATTGGAAATAAAAGTGATGGAGTGCATACAAGAAGACAATTGATGTATCAGATAGAAATATCACTTTTGTCACATATTGAGCCCAACTCAATCAAAGAGGCATGTAAAGATGAAAATTTGGTCAATGCTATGAATGAAGAATTGGACCAGATTGAAAAACAACATACTTGGGAACTAGCTCCAAGACCAAAAAATAAAAATGTCATTGGAACTAAATGGGTGTATAAAAACAAAATGGATGAGAATGGGAAAGTAATCAGGAACAAATCCATATTGGTATGCAAAGGGTATGCTCATGTTGAAGGAGTAAACTGTGAAGAAACCTTTGCACCTATAGCCAGATTAGAGGAAATTAGGATGTTCTTAGCTTTATCCAACTACAAAAAATTTAAAGTGTACCAAATGGATGTCAAGTCATCATTTCTCAATGGAAACTTATAAGAGGAAGTCTATATTGAGAAAATAGAGGGATACCAACTAAATAACAAAGGAGAGTGTGTTTGTAAACTAAAGAAATAACTTTATGGGATTAAGTACCCAGAGCATGGTATGTAAGGCTAGATTCTTATTTACAAAAACAAGGCCTCAAAAGAGGATCAACAGACATCAATCTTTATTGTAAAATTGTTGGTAATAACATGATTATTGTGGAAGTATATGTGATGATATTATATTTGGCAGTGATGATGAAAAAATGAGTAAGGACTTTGCTAGGAGAACGCACCAAGAATTTGAATTGTCCTTGCTTGGTGAACTGAATTTCTTTCTTGGATTACAAATAATACATTCCAATAGAGGATTCTTTATCCATCAGTCCAAGTATGTTAAATATATGCTTAATAAGTTTCATTTAGAGGATTGAAAACCTGTTAATACACCTATGATAGTTGGATGCAAAATAAGCAAGGAAGATGAGTTCAAAGCTGTAGATACAAAACACTACAAATCAATGATTGGGAGTTTACTCTATGTAACAACTTCCAGACCTGATGTCAAGCAAGATATGGGGATGGTGGCTAGATTCCAAGAAGCACCAAAGGAGAGCCATGTTCAAGTTGTGAAAATAATATTTAGGTATTTGAAAGGAACCATAGATCTTCGTTTGTGGTACCCTAGCAAGGATTCATTCACTTTAAAATCCTATTCAAATGTAGATTGGGCAGGTTGTGTATATGAAAAAAAACGTACAAGTGGAGGAGCATTCTTTTTGGGAGAATCATTGGTAGCTTGGATAAGCAAGAAACAATCCTCAATTTCTATGTCTAGCACTGAAACAAAGTATATTGTAGTAGCAGAATGTTGCACACAAGTGGAATGGATGAAACAAACCTTACAAGACATAAAAATAATGTTTGAATAACCTACTACTATCAATTGTGATAATACAAGCACTATAAGTCTCTCCAAGAACCCTGTCCAACACTCCAAATCAAAACACATTCCCATAAAATATCACTACCTAAAAAATCAGGCTGAGAATAAGAATATTAAATTGGAATATGTCCCAACACAAGAACATGTGGCAGATATTTTGACTAAACCCTTAGGCAAAGATGTATTTGAATATCTCAAGAAAAGATTGGGAGTAATCCCTCTCCCTATCTATTCCTTCAAGAAAATAATGCATCAATTGACACCAATTCAGGGGGAGACAACAATCAAAGTAAGAAGGAGTCATTCAATTATGACATGAAAAATATGATTGCAGGAGGAGTTACCTGAGTTCAGATTCTGGTCAGAAGTATACAGACAGACATAGCATTACCCTAGGGGCACCAACCCTTTTCCATTGATTTCAAAGGGGGAGAGTAACTTCATAGAGAAAAGCATCATTACAGGGGGATTATGTATGAAGTTAGAGTGTTTCCCTCAATGAAAAAGGGGGAGATTGTTGGAAATACTGTAATTGATGTATTGTCATTGATGTCAACAACTGATGATGCACATGAAGTTCATAAGGGAAATCACAGTGCATAAATGTTATCGGGATTGAAATCCCCAGACGACAAACTAGGACCGTTGGATACACAAACGCCAGATCAACGACATGGATAGATTATAGAGAACGAAAGGATAATTAAGCAACTTGTTATTTCCAATATCATAATTAATTAGGACTATCAGATCTTATAAATTCAAAGATCAATGACTATGATTGATCCATCAACAATAACACAACTTCAATTGCAGAGTTTGGGCGAAGGGCTAAGCCAGGCACAAGTTATGGTTCCACAATCCACATCGAATTTTGGATCAAGTTAAGTGGAAGGATAGGATAAGCAAGGTAAAAGGGATGAGATTTTGAATACCCGAATTCCCGATAGCCATTGGATCACTTTAAATGGAAGGATAGGATAAGGAACATCGCAAATATATCGAGCCATCAATCTAAGATCATGATCAACGAACAACATTCAGTTCAGGTTAAAAGTTGTGAGGAGGTTAAACTTCGGGGAATATCACTTTGGAAGAATTCGGAACTAGAGAATTCGAATTACCCGAAGACCCGAAGGCCAAAATTATGAAGTCACTCTCAGCCGTAGATATGATATACATTTTAGATAGTATCTAACCATTAGATAAAGAAGATGAATATGTGCGAAATCGGGAGATCTACGTCAGCAGATCATGTCAGCAAGGACATGTGACACATTCAGATAATGACAAGTGTCAAGATGAAATCGATAGTTTAGGTATGTTTAAATGATGAATTTGAGTGACACATGGTATCTAGTCGGCTCGTGTCATGTCAACAAGTGACGTCAGAAAGTTACGTCACTTCGACAGTTTTACTTCGAGAGTTTCACAACCAACAAATGTCCTAAGTCCCGAAGTCCCGAAAGATGAATTCCTAAAGTGGACATGAGTTGTTTGATCTGAAGGACACTTCGGGAGAATTCTCTACCGTTGATCAAGTACAGTGGAAGGATAACATAAGTAGAAAAGTCGAAGTCCTAAAGTGCCGACAATTCTTCATCTCATCGAGAGATTAAAACGTGACCATTGATTCTGATAAAGTGATCAAGCACTCGTTTGGCCTAGTGCCTAGTCACCGTCCTTGGTCATATCGAATAAGAGAAATAAATTCAAAATATAATACATAGCTAAAGTTGATAAGCCTGTGGTTTTGCGTTGTCGGTCATATGAAAATGGTTCGAAGGAAGCACCTCTACAGAACTCGGTTTGTGCAATAATTACAGAGATTTGGGATTGAGTTAAAATATGAAATTGATCCATATCTATAATCAATTTATGAAAATACTTCATGGTTATAATAATAACAAAGATTATGGTTAAGTTAAATGAAGAGGTGTGATGGTCCAAACGAAAGGACACAATGCGTTATATCACACACCAGTTCGAATATTATATAAATGAGTAAGTGTGGTGAGAAGAAAGTGTCTCTGAAGTCATAATCATAAGATATATTTAATCACAGAAGTAGAGAGAGATGCAGTGAGGACATGATTCTGAAGTTTTCCAGATTCATAAAATAAGGGTGGTTGGGTGGTGCAAGGGTAGGTTGGTGCCTACAGAGGAGTTGGTGGTTTCTTGTCATTTGTAGCTTACTAAATAGGGGGTCAAATCCTCCTACCAGTTGGTGCTGGTGAATAAGGGTCCAGGTGCATCCTGATCAGTTGGTGCTAATATAAAAGGAAGTACATCTTTTGTCCATGTAACATGTAGAACAAAATTTTGCAGTTAATAGGAAAGTGTTTGTGGTTTTCCAAATTGGGTTCCACGATAAATAGTGTGTTAAAATTTTTGTTTGCATTAACAAAAGAAAAATTGACAAATTATTGAGTAATTGATTCACCCCCCTCCCTCCTAGTGACATGATCTGATCCTTCAAGATAGGGTATCCAAATTGACCAAAAATAATACTTTCAACAATATCCATCTTGCAATATTTATCTTTGACATTTGTAGGATTGTAATATTTATATTGGACATATTGTGGGCTCAATTTGTGTACTAATCAAAGTGGGCATGTGGAAACACCATATGTTATCTCATCCCGTGAGGGCCATGAAAATATACACCATAAGGGGACCAATTTGGAGTTATATACACTTATGTCAAGACTCCTTCAAGGCTTATTCAAGTGGACACATCATCATCACTTTTAGGGGCTTCTTCAATTTGATTTGACATTGACTTGTCCTCATGGATCGACTATTGCATGTTGGCTTCTTAAGACTTCATCAACATGTCTTCAAGGCTTCTTATCATGGCTTCATGGCTTTAAGGCTTCTTCTCTTGGCTTCATGGCTTCAAGGCTTCTTCACTACTGCATGTTGGCTTCTCGATGATTCATCAACATATCTTCAAGGCTTCTTCTGCTGGCTTCATGAATTATTCATATCTCCTTTTTCATTTCCACGTCATCATCATCACTATTACATCATTATCATTACTTTCACATCATCATCATCATCAATTCCACTTTGATATCAATGAAAACATTTTATCAACAAAAATATTGTTGGTTCATCATGCACAATAGGTGCAAGTCTTGTTAGTTGTAGTAGATATTTTTATTGATTCTGGAGGTATTCATAGATATATATATCTAAACATAGTTAAACGGTTTAAATTGAAGAGGTGTAAGAATGAAAAGTCTTGGTTTTTCCATCTAGCCACTGGAACCAAGAAGAAAATCAATGAAATTGTCAAAGTTTTCCCAATAAGAATGACTGGAGTTATCACTAAGGAATATTTGAATATCATACCACTTGGGTCATATGATTTCTTAATTGGTGTATATTGGATGGACAAGCATAGTGTTGTCCTATATTTCTACAATAAGGATTTCATATGCCTTGACGAGGAAGGGAACTTGAGGATGATGAAAGGAATCCGAAGACCTATATTTGTCAGAGATATTTCAACATTGTAGTTGAAAATACGTTTTAGGAAAGATTGCCAGATATATGTCACTCACATGGAAGATCCCACAAAGAATAAGGAGCCATGTCTCGAAGATCATCCAATTTTTAAGGAGTATGAATAGGTGTTTGGGGTGTTCCCATGATTTCCATCGAAAATAGATATTGAATTCTCTATTGACTTAATTCCTTGAGCTTCCCCAATTTCCAAAACCCCCTATAGAATGAGCACACCAGAGCTGAAAGAGTTGCATATGCAACTAGAATAATTATTGAAGAAGGGGTATCTATGCCCAAGTGTCTCACCTTGG